>WEDG01010296.1:0-236130 GCA_017591395.1 Schistocephalus solidus | reverse complement strand
TAGCATATGATGGAATGGAACCGACAAAGACAAGGGGAGACCGGAATGGCCATTTCTGGCTTATTAGCCGTCATCAGCCAGTCATACCCAATCCCAAGTGTGGCACACCTGGGATTCGAACCCGCGACCTTTGGTATTTGAGTCGAACGCTCTACCATTTGAGCCACAGGGCTCGTTGTTTTTGTCGGTTGTGATCCGGGAATATGATGATAGTGTGGGGCTCACCGATCTGCTTAAGGAACATGCATGTTCCGTTGTGCCCTGGAGCTCAGACTAGAGCCCTCGCAGGCGGTCGCATAGCGACGTGTAGCATATGATGGAATGGAACCGACAAAGACAAGGGGAGACCGGAATGGCCATTTCTGGCTTATTAGCCGTCATCAGCCAGTCATACCCAATCCCAAGTGTGGCACACCTGGGATTCGAACCCACGACCTTTGGTATTTGAGTCGAACGCTCTACCATTTGAGCCACGGGCTCGTTGTTTTTGTCGGTTGTGATCGGGAATATGATGATAGTGTGGGGCTCACCGATCTGCTTAAGGAACATGCATGTTCCGTTGTGCCCTGGAGCTCAGACTAGAGCCCTCGCAGGCGGTCGCATAGCGACGTATAGCATATGATGGAAATGGAACCGACAAAGACAAGGGGAGACCGGAATGGCCATTTCTGGCTTATTAGCCGTCATCAGCCAGTCATACCCAATCCCAAGTGTGGCACACCTGGGATTCGAACCCGCGACCTTTGGTATTTGAGTCGAACGCTCTACCATTTGAGCCACGGGCTCGTTGTTTTTGTCGGTTGTGATCGGGAATATGATGATAGTGTGGGGCTCACCGATCTGCTTAAGGAACATGCATGTTCCGTTGTGCCCTGGAGCTCAGACTAGAGCCCTCGCAGGCGGTCGCATAGCGACGTGTAGCATATGATGGAATGGAACCGACAAAGACAAGGGGAGACCGGAATGGCCATTTCTGGCTTATTAGCCGTCATCAGCCAGTCATACCCAATCCCAAGTGTGGCACACCTGGGATTCGAACCCGCGACCTTTGGTATTTGGAGTCCGAACGCTCTACCATTTGAGCCACGGGCTCGTTGTTTTGTCGGTTGTGATCGGGAATATGATGATAGTGTGGGGCTCACCGATCTGCTTAAGGAACATGCATGTTCCGTTGTGCCCTAGAGCTCAGACTAGAGCCCTCGCAGGCGGTCGCATAGCGACGTATAGCATATGAACCACTGCTTTACTATTTGTGCTCTCCTATAGCATATGTAGCAGCACGCAACTGTTATACAACTTCCTTCCTTTCATCAATCATTTTTTAGTGCGGAATACGTCTAACCGCGGTGGAAGTTTCGAACTGGTTCGGTTGGGCTGGGGTTCGCCGTCCGGCGCTCGTTGGTTTGAGATGCGGACCGCGCACGACGAGCTCGACCTACGGTGGACGGAGACTATAAGTCTGCTGAGACACTCGAACTGCGCAATGCTCGGTTCCCGGCTTCGAATGAGCTCAACAAATGTCATCTTTGCATTCATCCAACCAACTGGGTAATCATTAATAGGACTTGTTTAAGCAGTCTTGATCTTTTGTGCTTTGGAGGGTAATAGGTATGGAGTCATATCTCGGCCTGGTTTATTACATATTCACTCTATTATGCATAGTAGACGAGTGACGGTAGTTTGATTATGGTTTTTGACCAACATTCTCAGGAAGGCTGTCCTTCATGAGGCTTGCACTAATTTCAAACCCTCCACCTCCCCATACTCCTATTCTCTTTTTCTCCACGGCTGCGTCGTTCTATGTTCTAATTTCTATTCTGATTTGAAATTTTGCCTGGCTTACTAGTAACTCACTTTGATCTCTTGTTCTACTTATTTCAACGTTTCACCCGTCTGTCGAGATCACTTCTGTAACTCTGTCTCGATGATGATCACCACGCATACTTTGTGGTGTCTAACTCTGCTCAGTCGACGAATGGTCATTTATCAGCATCTGACTACAAGTGAGCTCAAAACGCGAATATCTAAGCGTCTACAGTGTGTTTGAAATTCACATTCTCCGACTGCCGTCAAGAGTGATCACCATACATAGGAGTTCCAACTGTTTTGATGAAAGACCTTTTGAGGAGACCGCTGAAGAAATCGTACTGCACCGCAAAAGGCAGTGATTATCTTTCGAAAGGATTTTCGCAGTTCGCAGAGAAAGGGGTAAATCGTGTAAGCATGATATGAGATAAAAGGAGCGACAGCTAAAGCCAGACAGATACTGATTCTTCTCTGCATCTCAGTAAAAGCAGAAGATGTTCCTTTGAAATATTTCCACAGAAGGGCAATTTTGTATTTGAAAGGTTTAAGATATTCTTTTACTAAGAGAGAACACAAATGGTTATGAAGCCTTCAATTAAACATTGTATTTCAGAAGGGAACGTAGACATGTACGTAGGTCTTCTGGATCTCATTCTTCTGGACTTTCGTGCTAGGGTTGTCTGCCTAAGTGATGGGGTACTAATCACAAGGAGCATGTGATCGTTTAAACTAATTTTTCAGTATTAAATTGGTAAAAAGTAGGTGGTCATCAAAGATTTGATGAAAATGACCATTCTGGTACAGTTTTCCGTCATTAATCATGCTGCAGTCTGTTAAGATATTGGTTAAATTCCAGCGCTCTACCCACTGCGGCACAAGCTCTTGTCTTGGGTTTTAGATCATGAAGTATTTACTACGGACATTGGTGCTCACCGATCAGGTTACAGGACTTGCGGTGTTTCGTGTTGCTGGAGTTCATTCTCGACCCTGCCAGCAGCCGCTGGGCGTTGTAGCGATATGAAGAATAGCATGCGACAAAGGCGAGGGAGACTGTTATATGGCTTTCAGGTTTATCGGCTGTTGTAAGCCAGTCGCACCAACGCGTAGGCACTGGCGCCGAGGCTTAAACTCGCGACCGTTGGTTGAAGTCCACGCTTCTACCACTGTGCCACGAGCTCATTGTCTCTCCGGTTTGCATCGGGAATATGTATGCATATGCTGTCAGCAATTGAGAATAGTTCCTCTGCCTCAATCCCGCAAGTACATCCAGCCAAGCTACGCCGCTCCTGTCAGTAGGCCCATATCTCGATCCTGGGTAGTAAGCTTTGCCGTCGGTCGGTGATCAACAACGTGATCAGGTTATGCAGGTACCCGATGATACCGGCACGACGCTTGAGTTATATGCGGACCTCCGCGGTCAACGATGTTACCATGTCAGTGGGCCTGGGGACACCATGTTTCACATGGAACTGAGGTATGGGTACTTTGCGCGTTCGTGTTTACAAGCAGGTCGGTCGTTTATAGCGGTTTGATAGACGGTGGTGGTGAGAGTTTGTATTGCACGCGCACCTTGGATGGCTGATCACATTCAGGGCTAAACCCACTTACCGTTCGTTAAATTACAGTTTTTGTAAGTACTAACGAAGGTTTGATCGGTCAGTGATGGGCTATTGTGACAAATTCACGCAAAGGTTGTTGGCCTGACTCCATGTGTTCAGGTTCGCGGATAGC
The DNA here is from genome assembly GCA_017591395.1 of Schistocephalus solidus. Lineage (NCBI taxonomy): Eukaryota > Metazoa > Platyhelminthes > Cestoda > Diphyllobothriidea > Diphyllobothriidae > Schistocephalus > Schistocephalus solidus. The sequence goes on along the minus strand of WEDG01010296.1, from coordinate 232,593 downwards.
TTTCTTCCTCGAGAAAAATATCTCAAGGCCAAGGTGCTGAATCTGCATAGAAGGCGAGTCGCTGCGCGGATGATAGTCGGCAACTGCGGTTTTGATACCTCGAATTTTTTCCTGTTCCGTTTTTTGTGATAAATGCGGCAGGAGAGACTTTGCGGATATGTTTTTGCTTGCGTACGTACTTCGCGGGCATGTTCGCGGCATTTTGGATCACGAACCGCGGCGACGTTTCTTCGAAGGAAGGCCATATTTTGTGATTAGCATGGAAGTCATTGTTAATGCACACTGGCCTCTTCTTGTAGGTTTCGTGGTTCAGCACTTGTGCGGATAATGACGCTTTAACAGGGGTGTGGTGGGTGGAACACCACTTCGTGACATGCATCGTCGTTATCTTTAATGTTAAATTGGAAACAAGACCGACGAACGCGTCATAAGTGGCTTTCAACTTTAAAAATAAGACTTCGTGTGTTTTGGCATTTACGTACACGAATATATGATCGTACGTAGCACCATATGGTTACAATAAGATGGCTTCTGCAACGGTTGCCAGCGTGAACAGTTACCAGAAACAAGTAGTTCGTGTACTCCAATTTATGAAGTTATGTCAACAATAGCCCTAATTACTTTCGATTAAGTCGAATGGAACTGGAAATGGGTAGATCCATGTCAACAGGACCTTCTAGGCTTGAGACCAATTTTTATGCAAACACCAGATCGAATTTTCAGTTTGTCTATCGGTTTAAATGCCTACCAACTTCAATACATTTATTGTCAAACAAATCTAGATGATCTAACATCTCACTTTCATTTGTGCGTGAAGTGATCCGCACTTTGCCAACTTATTCGCAACAACTGTCAAATTGGGATACCATCTCCGAAGTGTATCCCGCTTATCCAGCCTACGGTCCAAGGCGACGGATGGGGAAGCTCAGGTAGAAAACTCTTTGAAATTGTTGCTTGTCAAACCTATAGTATTTACCGCCAATGTCAAGCAGTCAGGACGAAGTAGATATATCTGACAGACGGTTTAACATCGACATATATTTAAAGCTCTCTTTCCTCCACATTTACAACCCTTTAGATATATCGCGTCATACAAAGTGCATTAGGTCTGGGTCCCTGGAACAGTCCTACGTTGCGCAACTGTGTACACATTACTCTCACCACGGGGCGAAGACTGAAATCGGATTCACAGTTCAACAAAAATCTCTAACGATTTATCCCTCAGGACAAACACAGCAGACGCGATCCTACAACGAACCGGTCAATGACAGGACACAGCACTAGAGTCGCGTCGGTACCAGGATGCTGGCAGCGATGACAATGGTGCCACAGCACATCCACGGACCGGCAGTCATTCAATTTCTCGCGAGGGGTTCCCAAGGGAACGCCAATTTTTAACAGAAGAGCCCCAACCGGACGAGGACAGGGTGTCTCTGAGTTTGAGGAGAACTTTCGACTCCCCATCCCATTTCTCTCTTCCCTTCTTCCCCAATCTACTTCGAAGGAGTAATGAACAGCCATGCGAGGTCCCACTCAGAGGCAATAAACAACTCAGAGGCTCATTAATTCAGTCTTGTTGGATGCCTCGTCGATGATACTCCTGTTTCTAGTGTTTCCACGAGAGAAACCCTCTGTTCCATCCCGCCCTCCCGTCGATCCTAAACAGGTGCTTTGACAAATGCTAAAATGAATTTTTTAATGGCTCTTCTGGCTAGAGAGACACATTTTGCGCGTTGGTAAACAATTTATTTACTCTGATTTCCTCTCCACTTCATTTTTTCCTCGCCATCCCTTTCCGCTACCGAACACCCGGTTCAACCCTTTCGAGTCATGGGTCCATAACCAGATTGACCATAGTTTCTTGAGGGAATTCCCTCCACGGCGAAGAAGACTGATACCTTTTTCCGGTTAATCACATGTATGTACTCGGAAACGTCACGCTACAGATTCGACGTGATGCATATCTGCGGTGTATGATCACTTCAGCAGTTATTTTAAAATATCGCTTCTCATTGGTCGACTCTTCAGTATCCATCAGCCTCTTCTCACTCTCCCTCTCGCTTTTAACCCGACCCTATCCAAGGCCCTACAGCTATTATATATATATATATATGCATGGAGTTTCCTCCACCCTCTAACCCTGCGGGCGGTCAATTGCAGCCGCTTCTCCCCACCCTATTCTCCTTGTCTGTGAACTGCTGCAGCTTCGGTTTAGGAATAGATCAATTACCTATTCGCTTTATACCACCATCGTCATTACCGGGCCTTCTGCGATGCAGTATGTTGTCCGATACGGTGTTTAAAAGAGGTTTGTGTCACACTATCTGAGGGTGGTGTGTTCAAAGGAACGACTATTGTCGTGGAAGTTGTGTTTCCAGTGATATCAGTGAATGCCTGCAGGTGGATCGCGTCTGGATGGATTGCATTTTGTTTAAGGAGGAATCTGTTGTTAATTTTAATAACCTTCTTCTTCTTCTCCGTCTTCTTCTTCTTCTTCTTTTCTTCTTCTTCTTTTCTTCTTCTCCTTCTCCTTCTTCTTCTTTAAGTTGTTTGAGCCTCGCGACAGATCAGGTAAAGAAGGGCCTTGCTGAACCCTAAAGCTATTGTTAAGATATGGACTAGTGAAAACACGAAGAAACCGCTGCGACGATCTTCGGATTTTCCTGGAGCTGCCGAGTCTTTTAAATTTGTATATAAACATGTGATAGTTTGGAATGTTTGCTCAAGAATTATAAGCCCTCTTGACTGCGCTCATCTATCATTTTGGTATCTTTATATTTCCCCAACTGGCATCTCGAATCGATGATTCCGGTCATCGGTAATGACTGGACGTCTGCTGACTCTGATTTTATTTTTTATTGATGGTTATTTCAGCGCATTAACAATTCCTCATCGCTTCAGCTATTGTGGGTGTCGGGGTGTTTTTTGAAATCGCGGTATAGATTCCTAGAAGGAAAAGTGGTACTAGGGGCGTAAACAAAACTGACCTATAACTGCCATTACACCTCCTTACTGGCCGCGACTTGGGATATAGTGGAAGTTGATAACATTTATAGCCTAGTCCATGGCCTAAACTGTTTCTGAAGGCCAATCCCAAACCTATAGTCTAAAAGTCTAGCAACTGCTGACTCGGCCTGGCACTCAGATGTCGCACCGGTATAATATGCGATCGACGGTTATTCAAATCCCATTTCGTTAGGCAAGGAACACGATCGACCAAGGAAGGTGTATTCAAGGAAACGATAAGTCCGTCTCCCTGCAAAAAACTGCGTGTATGTATAGCCTCCCGTTCAGATTGTTCACTGTTCTGTCCAATCCACCTCAAAAGGAAGGCAGAGGAGAGCCGAGCGACTTGTCGCGGACATGGACCAAAAGCAGCTCTGGTGGGAATACTGTGGCGACAGCCTGCGCAGGACGCTGTCGGGGGCTCGCCAATGGCAGGCAACGTGATAGACGCACGCACGTGTTTTTCTGCAAGTTGACTCATCGTTGGAATGATAATGTTCTCTTACACTAATCCTGGTCCAACCCAGCCACTTATTCTAATCCTAATCCTAAACGAATGAACGGATGCCAGTGCACACAGAGCCTAATGGCACTCTGGTATGTCGTGACGTTGCTGTAAGCTCACCAACAACGCAGAGCCAGCCATTTTGAATTCTGACGCGGCCTACAATGTGTAGCTTGGCTCCCCTCGGAAATATGCTTTGCCAGATCATGGCTCGAGAGCAACGTCAAGGCGTACGGTTCCTGCACGGCATATCCTCAGCACACTTTCTTTCCTCCTCCATTCTCATAACAGTTGTCTGGAGAACCCTTGTTGACATTATTGTGTCGAGTCGCTGCGAGTGATCAGGTGCAAGATTCACTGATGTGCTTTGGAACCGATGTTAGTCGACTATTGCGCCTGTGTGTTTTCTTGGATCGGTGTCACTGTCGAAGACATGCTCAACGTCCAGCCTGTCGTTAGGCAAATGGCAGTAAGTGGTCTTATCATTCTGATTAATTGAATGGCAGGACGATAACCTGTTGGACATCTTCTAGGTCAAATATTAGTAGTGGGAAACCACTGTGTGACCGGTCAAGAAATTGTCAACTTCGCTGCGCCGACCCATATTATTTTGGTTATTGTCACTCGGACACTGGGGTAACCATCTAATCAAATACATTTCGGACATTTTTGAATATTCCAAATTTATGCAACAGATCATCAGTGGGAAGAGGTATACTACACGACATCATCGAAGGCCGAGTTAGGTTAGAACCTGCCCACAATCGTATCCTGTTCCCAGACGCGCGCTCACGCTAGCACGTATATTATGCCCGTGTTGCAGTCGCCTTCGGAAGGAGTCAGCTTGAGGGTAGATTCTTGTGCGATCACTTCGGTAAACCACCTTCACCGAAAATGGGGTCCTGAATATGCTTTCTTGCTGAAGATCATGGATTTGTGAGTTCGGGCTGTGGCCTTCCGAAAGGCCTGTGGGAAACACAGGTCGCGGACCGATCGCCGAAGAGTCCTGCTCTCACCGTAGCGGGCTTTTCGGCAAAGATGTTTTGACAACAAAGTTTACTGCACTAATGCAGAATATATAAAATGCGGAGGTGCATGCAAGTGAATAGAGACGGATAGGTAGTATCTGCGATGGGTGGTTATCTATTCATCCGACGTTTCGAATCTTCACACGAGCCCATCATCAAGACATAAAAGGATTGCACCACTCATCGCTTATTTAACAAACCTCTGCTACCAGAAACGAAGGGCGATTCCAGGAAGTACTTGCGAAGAAGGAGACACAATTTGACTGGAACAAGATATTTGTCAGTCCTGACGTTTTTGGATTCTCCCTCGGATTCAACCTAAAAACACTCAGATAAAGAATCGGGTGGCCCAGGTTTAGACCTCTCTCTTGGCCGATGCACACAACCTGGCGCCGACCCGAGGAACTTTTCAATCCACTTGAGGATGTTACCTCTGATTCCAATACTTTCTAGCATGTACAGCAGTCTCTCGTGCGGCACAGTATCGAAGACCTTTTGAAAGTCAATGAATGCAATGTTAACCGCGTGTCTATCTTCAAGTGCTTGGATCCACCTCTGGAGCGAATACAGCAAATTCTTTGTGCATGATCTTCCTTTTCTGAACCCGTGTTGACAACTTGATAACAAATTATGACTCTCTAGGAATTTCACCAATTCGCTCTTGATGATCCTTTCCATAATCTTGCCAAGGATGCATGTAAAGCTTATGGGCCTGTAGTTTGTCACTGACGCCCGGCTACCGCTTCTGTACAAGGGAGTTATATGTGCAAGCTTCCAAACGAAAGGAAGTTTTCCGGAGTCATAGGACTTTTGAAAGAGCACTGACAGAGGTGCGGAAAATTCCTTGGCGAGTTCTTTCAGAAGCTTGGGTGGAAGCTCGTCTGGTCCTGGGGATTTCGACTCTTTTAGTTCTTTTAATTCCTTTTGGATCAGAAATTCTGAGAATAGTATGTGGCTTATGCTTGCAGTCGGCGGGTTATCCACTGAGGACGAAGGAACCTTGCCTCGTTTGTGAAGACTGAGCGGTAGAACTGTGAAAAGTACTTGGCTTTTTCCCTGTTTTCAGAAATTTCGATGCCCACGGCAGTCTTAATTAGCGGTATTTGAGGTTTATTCCTTGTACATCTACGGAGGTAACTGTAGACTAACTTGTGATTCTGCGTTGCCTTTTGCAGCAAAGTCTTCTCAAATTATCTTCGCGTTTTAAGAATAAGGCTTCTCATTTTGTTTCTCTATGTTTTATACATATTAAAATAGGCGACTTGATTAGACTCGCAATATTTTCTCCACAACTTGTGCTTCCTGTTTATTTCCCTTTTTAAGTTGCTGTCTAGCAACCCAGGACGCTTGCTGTGATGGACACTCGTTAGAGGGCAGTGGTTGTCCATAAGTTGCAGAAGAAAATTTCAGAAGGACTCCCAATCTTCGTTCACGATGCTCGAAAACATTGAGGTCCAGTTGATGTCTGTTAAATCTGCTCGCATCTGATGAAAGTTTCCTCGCCAAACGTTACGCCGTTTTTCCTATATAGCAGGCGCAACGGAGAATAAGGTGTAGTCCCACATAAGCACCACATGATCACTACGACCGAGCGGAGGCATTGAAATAATCTCGTCAATGCTGCCTGATGTTTTCGTGAAAACCAGGTCAAGACAGTTAGCCCTTTGTCCTTCACGTGTTCTGATGAGGAAAGGGACATGCTGTGTGAAGAGTGCCTTCAAGGTCTTTTGCAGAAAAACATAATCAAAAGTCGATTTCGGGCATGATGATTGAACAGTGCTCCAGTTAATTCCTGGTGCGTTGAAGTCACCCATAATCATGACATTGGGTCGACTGGAGAAATGTTTTAATTGTTCCAACAAGTGGGTGTCCGCGACTCGGTCTATCCTAGGTGGCCGATAGACAATGAAGACATCTAGACATGGAGAGCCAAGAGCCTTGATATTCAGCCATATGGCTTCCATGCTGCACGCAAACTTGTTCGTCTTGTCAGACACTATTAGCACATCTTTTACATACACAATTATTCCACCACCCTGTCGGTTTTCTCTGTCCCTCCGATATATTTGTTATCCAGACAATGTTATTTCGCTATCTCGAATACTGCCCGACAGCCAGGTTTCGGTTACTGCTATCACATCCGGAGATACTTCGGCAAGGCAAATTTTTAAATCATCAAGTTTTGATAAAAGGCTTTGCGCATTTGTATACAAGCACTTCAATTTCGCGTCGACCAAATTTCCTGTTGCGTTTGTCAATTTTATGGGCCCAACTGTGTCTCCTCTAACGTCAAGGTCATATGTCTTTTCCGTTTCTTTATGATTTTCGGTAACTCTGGTTTATTTAGTGAGAACGCTGGGTGTTACGGAATTAGTTCTGACATCTCTTTGGGCAATTGGTTCCCTGATGGTTTTGGCGATAGTGAGGTGGCTGCCGTTGTCCTCAGAACAATCGGTTGGTTCAATGGAATATTCGTATTATTTTTAACTACCTTCCCTTGAAAAAAGGCAGATTGTGTTCGCCAACCTTCAGTCTTGATTGTAGTTCCAAGACAAGTTCCCGGCGTTTCAGCCTTTCCGCAGGGGAGTAGTCCGGTTGAAAAAACCTCTTTATGCGAGTGACGGAGGTGAGTTTTTTTGGATAGGATCGCCTTGATTTGGTCTTTGCTCTCTAGTATTATTTTCAGAGGTTGTGGTCGCAGCGTTCCTAGGCTGTCTTCAGACTTTTTGCCAATCCGGAATGCTTGTATAACTTTTACTTCCACGCCCGGTGGGAGCAACTGGTTTAGGAGGCCATTAAACGAAGCAAGGTCTTCGGCGACACGGTCTTCAGGTCGGACTGCAGTTGACTCCTGCAAACCCTGAATAACTAAACACTGTTGCCGATCCTGGTGCTTGGAATTTTCGCTTCCTCCTAAGTTCTCCTTAGGGGCACGAGAACGGTTTACAGAGCTCTCGTTGGGATTTAGTCTACCTCTGACCATACTCTCATCTGAAGGCTTCAATGAATCCATCAGAGTTGATTGTGATTTTGTCCTCCTGTTGTGGTGTTTCCCCATTGCAGCTTGCCACGCGTTTGTTTCTTCGGATTCAACTACGGGCTCTTTAGAACACTCAAGATAGCAGGATGAGATTTGTGGTTTGCTCTGGTCGTCGTCCGTAGGATTCAGAGACTGTGTTCCCGTTATCCGGTCGTTATGGGTAATCGCGTCCGAACATTGTGAGCTGTAACAAGTTGTAGTTTTTGATACTTTTGGTGCTTTAGTCACTGCCTTTTTAACTGGAATATTGCTAAGCGTATTTCGTCGAGTAATGTTATCTTGCAAGAGCTTCCTTAAGTCTGCAAGCTCATTTTCCAGTTTTTGAACTCTTAGTAAAATATAAGAACATCCAACGCAAGATTCGTCCTCGTAGCCGACAGATTTGGCTGCCATTACGCTTTTTGCGCGCTTTGCTGGTTTTGGTTGTAAGTATAAACTGATTGAGTGCCAGTCGTGGATGTCGAAGCCAGCTCAACAGGCTTTCCTTTAAAGGAAGTTCCGTGACTGGTTCTGTTGCTAGCAAACAATTGTTTTGAGTCCATAAATGTTAAAACACTGCGTAAAAGTATGTTCTCCTTTGAGCGTATAACGAAAATTTCCGACTGGCTTTGGATTATGGCGAGTATTTAATGCAATATGAGCAAAAATGTTTATACTTGTTCAAAAACGCTTTTGAAAAATACTATAAACGGTATGAAGGATATTCAAGAACGACTCAGCCGTTCGGAGATGTCGAAGGTCCTGGATAACTTCAGATCTTCACGAGCTTGTACACGTTTGGTTCCCTGAGTGGTTGTCAGTTTTTATTGGTGCAGAGCCTGCGCAGTCAACTTGAATAAGATGATAATGTAATGGGCCCGTATTAGATGCGCAACGACTCCAAATGAACGACGCCCAAGAGAGAACAAGACAGTAGGCAAGGGGAAGAATTTAGGGATTAGTTGAAGCTAGAAATTGATATTTTAATAGGGGCTTGGTCCTGCGAGGATCCTTTGGTGGGGATTGGCTGTCCTGGGGAGGTCTTCGGGAGGTCCGTAGGAGAAGGAAAGGCGATGGCTGGAGAAGTGTCAGAGGGCGGTCTCCGGTCCAAAGTGATGAGCCTCAATTCTCCTCGGTATTTATGTCGTGTTCTCCAGACGATTCGATTGGTTAACATAGAATAGACCAATGGGTATGCGTAAATCATACTTTGTAGATCAAAAAGAACCAATAGGGTTAAGAGTTAAGATTTTATGGACTTCCGGGCTGGCGCTAGTAATCTGCTAGTAATCTGGGCTACTAGAGAAAATTGAGAAACTTTGATTCCATCTTTACATTGCCCCTCCTGCGTAAAGTTGTCGCTGTCCTCAGCGAGATCAATGTCATCTAGCAAACGTATGGTGTCCCTTGAATTTGAAGGTTATAAGGCATTTCGGTCTCTTCTCCACCTTCGGGTGGGATTTCAACCCACCTCTCGACCCCCTCATGATCTACGTAACGCACTGCATCGCCTGGGTGTTCGGCTCTGTGTTTATCTTCCATTGGCCTTTTCCCCAGTTTAAGCCGATTAAAGTGAACCGTGAATTCAGAGGTGAAAGGTCGATTTCGATCTTGAATGATGCAGGTGGTATCAGAAAGCATTCTGGTGATTGTAAATGGTCCTGACCAGTCCATTACTAGCTTACTCGGTAACTTCAGGGGAGTCGCATGTTCCCTGAGCCACACGACATCACCGACCTCATATGGACACCCATGTGCCAGCCTGTCATAGTGTTCCTTTTGGTGCCTCTGGGCTCCTTGTAAAAGTATCCATGCTTCCTCAGTGGCTATCCGCATTTTCTTGTGTAGTGCAGCGACGTAAGAACCAACCGGTATTTGATTATTCTCAAGAGGTACCTGTAGATCCTCTGGTATTCGCATTTCACGACCACAGGTGAGTGCGAAAGGCGTCTGCTGTGTCGACGAGTGAATCGTGGAGCGGTATGCAAGCATGCATGCTGGCAACGCATCATCCCACGTGAAGGGAGCCTGACGATTTACGAAAGCCTTTAGTAACCCAACTAGCGTTCGATTCGTCCGCTCCACTTGACCGTTACCTTGCGGGTGGTAAGCCGTGGTGCGCGTCTTATTGACCCTTAAGTATTTGCGCAGACTGTGAAAGACCGCGTTTTCAAACGAGGACCCTCGATCCGAATGGATCTGTTCTGGTGCGCCCAATCTACATACCCAATTGTTAAAGATGGCCTGGGCAACAGTTTCAGCCGACATGTTGGGAAGGGGTTCCGCTTCAGCCATTTTGGTAAAGAAATCAACAATCACTAGAATATATCGGTTGCCCCGAACTGATGGCGGTAGTCGTCCAACTAAGTCAACGCCCACACGTTCGTTGGGGTATCCCGTCAGAATAGGCTAAAGAGCAGCCCCATTCAGCTGTCGTGGTGGTTTGATCTGATTGCACAGGGTGCAATACCGAATAAAGTTCCATACTGACCGCTTCAAGTTAGGCCAGTAGTATCGGCGCCTAAGGGCCCACTCGGTCTTATGGATGCCCACGTGTCCTAACTATGTGTGGATTCTATTGAGAACCTCGTCTACCATGGATAAGGGTAGAAGAATACGTCGCGGGTATTGTTCACCATCCCGATAGAACAAAACGTCATTATCCACAAAGAGTTTGTTCCACACCGTGTATAAGCAACGCGTCTCATAACTATGGCCTCTCAGTTCAACTGCACTAAGTGGTCGAGAGCCACTTAACTTCCTATGATATATCGGTCCAATATGAGGAATCCCCTTGCTGAGCTTGCACCCATAGACGGCTTTGGTCGTCTTGTAGTGACACGGTACTAATGCTAATGTCTGTACATGACGGACATTCGCCATGGGGACGGTAGGGCTTCTGAGAGAGCATCAGCATTATTGTGCTGACGTCCTGGACGGTATATAAAAATAATAATAATAATAGTTGTATTTAATACCGGTTTACAGGCATTGTCAGGTGAAATATTCAGTGGGTAGAGGCTGGCAGTGAAAAAAACTCCTGAATATATATCATTATATGTGTTTTTCCTATTTTCATGTTATTCAGGAGAAAAAACTGCCGCCTGTAAGGATGATAGCAATTCAGATCAGGGAAAGGCTAACACAATTGCAGTCTGTATGCAGTCTCTCTGTCTTTGCTAGGAACCGGGATTCTGCCTCAGGCAAGAAAGCATCCGTGTACGGTCGCTCACTGTCTGCCGAAGAAGTCAACGGGTGCAGGCTGCAGAGACGGTGCCGTATCCCTCAAAGGTAACACCTGGGATCGAGTTCAGATGCCGCGCACTCCGTCGAACAGGAAAAACAGATTCTACCGTGTCGGCGCCCAGAATTCTTGGAAACTGTTCTGAATGCAAAAAAACTAGTAATGGTAATCTTAAACAAAAGAATAACTCCGTTGGACTTTTTATATTATGGGGAAGTTTATTCCACATGGCCATGGCGTTTATCGAAAAGAACCGTCGATACTTAACTGTGCGAGCTAATGGAAGAAATAAAAAGACATTGCGATGACTGCTGCGCCGAGGATGGTCAAGCTGCCTCACAGTGATAAGGGGATTAAATGTACGATTATTCAAAAGCTTAAAAAGCAAAAATAGTCCCTTCTGCACTCGGCGAAACCATAAAGGGATCAATGTTAACAAGGCCACAGCGTTCTTGATACGACAGATTACGGTGCTCCAACGATAAAAATTCTTTTTCGTGAAGAAGTGTTGGACCGATTCTATTTTCTTCCGTTCGCTAGCGCGCAGAAGGCTAAATAGAAACGAGCAGTATTCCAGGCCAGGTCTAACGTACATTTTATAAAGGCGAAGTCTAATATCAATAGTTTTAAAAATTTCGGAGGATAAACCCGGCAGTTCTGCGTGCTTTGGAGACAATCAGGGGCGCAATGCTCTGAAAAGATTGAGACCGTTGGAATATGATATGCCCAGGTCCTTAACAACGCCAGGTACATTTAGATCGTGGCCATCTATGCTAAGATGAGGCTGATGGTTGTCACCGACAACCATAACGGAACATTTGTGCCAAGAAAGGGAAAGGCGCCATGTGCAGCACCACTGGGCAAACGCCTCGAGATCATTTTTTAATAGATCAATCGCGGTGTCGCGATCTGCCGGCTTGTATCGATAGGCAACTTTTAAATCTTCGGCATACATAAAGGGCCTACCATTTCGAAATAAACCTGGCACATCATTGACAAAAAGACAAAAATAAAAAGCGGGCCTAGCACACTACCCTGAATAACTCCACTCCGCACACGTGCCGAGTTTGAGATAGCATTGGAGATCTTAACATGTTGTGTACGAGAGCTCAGGTAAGAAGATATCAAGCTCAGAAGTTTACCACATATACCGAAAGAGGAGAGTTTCAGGAGAAGAAGGGCATGGTCAACACGATCGAAGGCCTTGGTGAAATCGAAATAGACTATGTAAAGTGCAAAGCCATTATCCCTAGATTGTAGAACATGATCAAAGAAAGAGAGCTGACATGTGTCACAAGACCTAGTTTTGAGGAACCCATGCTGGGCTGCACTCAATAGGTTATTCTCAGTTAAATGATACATCATCTTATCTTTGATCAAGGTCTCCAGGATTTTCGAAGCTGCGGACAGTGTGTTTATTGGCCTAAAATCGTCAAATGACGTAGATTGGCCGCGTTTGGGAATAGGTAGAATATGCGATTCCTTCCATACACTGGGAAAGGTTTCACTTTCAAGAGCTAGATTATGCATTCGAACTCATACCCGGCTAGTCTCTCTTGCCACCTAGCGACCTGTCCTTCAGCGTTCTTAAAGTTCTGCAACCAGGTATGAGAGCTATGATCCGTGCGCACGATGAAATGCCGGTATTGGAGGTATGGCCGGCATTCCTCCACGAAGTGAGTGAGTGCGAGCATCTCCCTTCTGGTCACACAGTAACGGCGTTCTGCCTTTGTCAGGGATCGGCTTAGATACTGAATGACGCCCTCTGTACCATCTGGTTGTTGCTGGGAGAGGACGGCGCCTATGGCAGTGTCACTAGCATCGGTATCTAGAATACATTTACTGGCGTCATTGCTAATGTCAGGAAAAACTAAAATAGGAGTGGTGCACAACTTATCCTTCAACCTCTGGAAGCTACTAGTACAACCAGCAGTCCACTTAAAGTGTACTTCTTTCTGGGTCAGCTTGTGAAGCGGACTAGCTATGTGAGCATAGTCTTTGATAAATCTTCTATAGTAAGAAGCCAATCCTAGAAACTGCGGAATTAAGTTACGTCCATGGGGGTGGGCCACTCACGGATTTGCCTCACTTTTTCCTCGTCCATTTCGATGCAAGAGGCCGAGACTACATGCCCTAAAAACTTGACACGAGGTCTAATACAAACACATTTACAGGGCCTAAGGGTGAGATCAGCCTGTCGGAGACTGGTAAACACGGCATGGACATTGCTAATATGTCTGTCAAAATCCTTACCAATAACAATTATGTCATCCATATAAACTAGGCATGACTTGGGAATGAGTTGAGCCAGGACTTGATTCATTAGCCGTTGAAACGTACTTGGAGCATTAGCTAGGCCAAAAGGCATTGTCTCAAACTCGTAAAGACCCGAGGGGACTGCGAAAGCAGTCTTCTCTCTGTCAACGGGTCGCACTTCTACTTGCCAGTAACCCGCTGCTAGATCTAGAGTAGAGAATGCCTGTAACCCTTCAAAATATACAAAAAAATATATGATTACCCGAAAGGGCATCTAGGTTTGCATCAATCCTGGGCAGAGGGAAAGAATCCTTAGTTGTCACTGCATTTAATTTGCGATAGTCAACGCATAGCCGCATAGTGCCATCCTTCTTCATAACTAACACGAACGGAGACGACCAAGGTGAACTGGACGGCCTAATAATTTTCTGGTCTAACATATCATCGATCATTGCCTTTAACTGTGTCTGGTAGAACACGGGTAATCGCCTAGGAGGAATCTTCGTGGGCCGCGTCACACCTGTATCAATCTCATGCTGAGCCACATAAGTACGTCCGAGTGAACGGCCGTCCCAATCGAAGATATCTTTAAACTCCTCTATCAAACTTCAGAACTTAGACGAGCTATCCTTGTCAAGAGTAGAGGGCACTAACTTATTAACCTCCTCTAACCTAAATGCATTAACTACATGTTGACTATCCGGTACCTCGGTCCTGAAAGGCACCTCAGTATCACCGACATGGAGAGTGTTAGCGTTAAAATCTAGGGAGCATTTTAAATGTATGAAGAAAAGTCAGCACCTAATATACAGTCCCACGCAATGTCAGGACAGACAACAAACTTATGACTAAAAATAACGTGACCTATTTCCAAATTAAGCTCTATCATACCTTTTATGTCGCAAAGGGGCTCCGTTTGCCGTCTTCAGGCTGACCTTGGGTTTTGTGCAATACTTCACTCTAGCCTGAAGCTGAAGGAAAATGTTCTGCCTAATGATGGAGCAGCCGGCTCCTGAATCAACTTAGCATAACAACTGAGTATTTCCTATGGTTGCATCTATAGCAGGGTAGTGTGGCATGTAACCTACGTTTGCAATAAGCATATCAGATATAAATATGCACTTACCAAGCGCTTCTTCCTCACCTGAGGTGATCACATGAACACCTGGGGAAGGTGGAGGGCGGGTCTGACGACCACGTTGTTGCCTCCAGGTCCCGCGTCGAGGAGCCTGCGGAGAGCCTCGCCAAGGTGAGGTCGGCTGTGGAGGGCCGCGCCAAGGAGTTTGGGGTTGTGGAGAGCTACGCCAAGGAGGAGTGGGCTGAGGAGGGCCCCATTGCCATTGAGCCATTTGCGTGCCAATATCGCGGCTATGTCGCTGTCCCATGGCGAAAACATCGACTGGAGCGTCCTGTATGGCGGCAGAAGCGGGATGAAATCCATAGGCTGATGGGGAGGAGACTTGGACCAAGGGACAGACCATATAAAAGGCCTCCTCTCGCCGAGCAATATTATGGGCAACCTTGATGCTGCTGGGGGGGGGTCGCGGAGGAATCGGCGCCTGATCTCAGGGAGAGAGATCCCGTCCACAAAGTTCTCCAAAATTCTGGCCTCGAGCTCAGTGAAGGACTCGGTAGGGTAGGCTTGACGGGCCAGGACTCGAAGATGTCACTGAAAGTCTACGACAGACTCGCCGGCGTGTTGTCGGCGGCTTTTGAGGGCGGCACGAGCAACCCAAGGCATCGAAGACCGTCCAAATTCGCGTCGCATACGCTCAAAGATGGTCGCGGGAGTGAGCGACGCTGTCAGGTTGGCAGCCCTGGCCACCATGTTAACCTCGTTGTCTAGCCGTCCCAGGATGGCGGCTGGTCGGGCACCTTTGTCTACGGCCTCCAGGTAGACTTTCATACGGTCCTCCCATAAGTCATAATCGTCATAAACCGTAAGCTTATTCGGCTAAGGTTGACGGCCTACAGAGCTTGAGACCCGCTCCATCGCCTGAACTAGTCTAGTTATCAAGTCTTCGGACATTTATAATCCCACCGCTGCCACCAAAATGTAATGGGCCCGTATTAGATGCGCAACGAATCCAAATGAACGACGCCCAAGAGAGAACAAGACAGTAGGCAAGGGGGAAGAGTTTAGGGATTAGTTGAAGCTAGAAATTGATATTCTAATAGGGGCTTGGTCCTGCGAGGATCCTTTGGTGGGGATTGGCTGTCCTGGGAGGTCTTCGGGAGGTCCGTAGTGGAAGGAAAGGCGATGGCTGGAGAAGCGTCAGAGGGCGGTCTCCGGTCCAAAGTGATGAGCCTCAATTCTCCTCGGTATTTATGTCGTGCTCTCCAGACGATTCGATAGGTTAACATAGAATAGACCAATGGGTATGCGTAAATCATACGTTGTAGATCGAAAAGAACCAATAGGGTTAAGAGTTAAGATTTTATGGACTTCCGGGCTGGCGCTAGTAATCTGCTAGTAATCTGGGCTACTAGAGAAAATTGAGAAACTTTGATTCCATCTTCACAATAAACAAATTCCAATTTGATCCGTTTTATGACGAATTTCGGCACAAGAAAGAATTTTAGATGAGTAAAAGCAAATAAGTACATGCAGTTGAAACAGTATTGTCCGGAACAGTCCTAGTGAAGTGGTAACGAAGATCAAATTGTCCAAGTTGGAGAACAAATAATTGGTGGTGCTTATAGGGTCTTCAAGGTCTTCAAGTTGATGGCGAGATGTGCACAAGAGGAGGATATCGGGCGTATCCGCTGTTTTGCTGCAGTAGTCTTGTGAGGATGAAGAGTATGTTGAATAGAATCCAACGCTTGATAAATAAAGTCCGCAAGAGTGACCAGTAGACTGAAATCTTGAAAGTAGTAAATTCCTCGGAGGTCAAAAATTTTAAACCGAATTCGAAGTGCGTGGCTCCAGTTTGATACTAGGTTTTAATGACGGGAATCGCTGGGCCTTCAATAAACAATTTCTTTTTAATTTAATTATGATTATTGAAAGCCAGCCTTGAAAAATCTTTCTGGTTCTACCTTTCTTCCAAAATGTTTGGCCTATAACCACGAAAACGCATTCGAACTTATGAAATGTTTCACTTGAAATATTTAAATATCTACAATTTTATATTGAATGTACATATGCAATGATTCAATTCAATTTATTGAGGAAAATAGGCATGTGCCTTTGAGTACCCTATTTTTTACGTAAAATTAAGTGCGGTATAGAGAGAAATCGTGTGATTTGCAAAGTCACAAAATGCGGTCATAAAATATGACAAGTGGTGCGTGACTCTCGAGGGTTAAGATAAATTCCTCATTGCTCAGGCTCGTTTTGTAACATAAAACTGTCAAGGTTCCTTTTAAAGCTTTCCAGCGATGGTGACATCACAACGTCTTCAGGGAGGGCATTCCATGGTTTAACCACTCTGACAGAGAAGGAGAACTTGCGCACATTCATTCTCGCCTGCTGGAAGCGCAGTTTCAAATGAATGACCTCGAGGGATGGGTCGTGGCCGCAAATTCAAAGAACTCTGAGAATTCCAGGCAACAATCCAATCCGTTCGCAATGCAGAATGTCTGCAGGAGATCACCACGCATTTGCCTATAACCCAAAGGGAACAGAATTAGGTTCATTTACATTAATAGGGTCATCGAGGGCAATGTCTGTAACCCTTCAAAATATACAAATATACATTGCTATACAGACAATGCTGTAATGTATTGTTTCACATAATACTCCATACTTGATTATGCCAGTGCTTCGGTCAAACTACTAAAATATTATGCCTGCAAATTGTATATGTTACTGCCAACATTATATTCACGTGATGTTTTATCGTGTATAGTGCTCCATTTGGTCTTCTAAGGCAATGCACACACATACAGATAACGGTAATATTTATTACTTGACATAGGCAATAATAAATCCTTCAGGATGCCTTTGTCTAGATCCCACTTTTCCAAAACTCTTTACTGTCTATTTGAATATGTTAAGCACTAAATTATACAAACCTTTGTATTGCAACTGGAATATTTTACGTACAATTTTTAATATGGGTCTTTAGAGGCAATGCCCATTACACAAACATATACAGATCTACACTGAACTTATTTCATTCATACCTCACCATAGAGAACTATGAGGTTTCCGATAAAGACCTCTAACTAGAAGTGTTCTGACAGAGAACCGTTAGACCATGGAATCGATTTTATGCCATGGTTGTACCACAAGGAACTTCTGAAACCCATCTGATAGAAATTATTCAATTAAATTCAATAAATTGAGGGAGATAGGCATGTGCATTTGAGTACCCTCTTTTTCAACGTTAAATTAAGTGGGTTGCAAAATTTCAAAGGCGATCATGAAATATGAAAAGTGGTGCATGACTCTCAAGAGTTCAGCTAAATTCCTCATCTCTTCGGCTCATTTTGGAACATAAAACTGTCAAGGGTCCTTTTCAAGCTTTCCAGCGATTGTGACATCACAAAATATACAGGGAGGGCATTCCATGGTTCGACCACTCTGATAGAGAAGGAGAAATTGCGCACATACAGTCTCGCCTGCTGGACACGTAGTTTCATTGGGTGACCTCGGAGATGGGTCATGGCAGAAACTTCAAAGAAGTCTGAGAAATCCAGGCCACAACAAAATCCCTTCACAATGCAGAATGTCTGCAGGAAATCCCCGCGCATTACTTATAACTCAAAGAGAACAGATAAAGTTTCGTTAGGCAGGGTTGGATATGGCCAGGATCTTTGACTCCTAACCATTTTGGTGGCTCTCCTTTGTACTATTTCGAGACAGTTCTGATTTTGAACTGTTCAGGGTCTCCAGGCTTGTACAGCATAATAAAAATGCGGCCTAACAACTGTTCCAAACATTCTAACAAAGAGATCATTAGCGAAATTGCATAACCCTGTCAGCTTGACCCTCAGCTTGACCGGCTACGAAGATGGTCAAGAATCTTAGTAATCTGCCTTACGAAGCCAGACTGGTTGAACTTGATTTGTTTCCTCTACATTACAGGCAACTACGCGGTGACCTCATACAAACCTACCGGATTGTCAGAGGCCGCAATTGTGCCCTAGAATTTGCTGAATTCTTCGAATTGGCTGGGACGGAACATCTGCGGGGTCATCCCTTTAAACTGCAGAGGAAGTTTGTCCACACGGAAGTCCGTCGGAACGCCTTTTCGCAGAGGGTCGTTGGAGCATGGAACGGACTCCCTGAGGATGTTGTCCTTTCAGAAACTGTTGATGCATTTAAATTCAAACTAGATACTCATTTTTCTGAGAAACTATTGTCAATATAATGAAGATTGTGTAAACAGTGGCAGGTTGCGCCTGGCCCACACATATCGATGACCCTACATTTTTCATTTGTCAGATATATCACTGTAAACATTTATACTATTGACATTTTTGCATATGAATAGGGAGCTCAAGGGCGAAAGCCTACTTCCCTCAATAAAGTGACTTAAAGTGACTTATATATATATATATATATATATATATATATATATATATATATATATATATATATGATAGTGTGTGGCTCACCGATCTGCTTAAGGAACATTTATGTTCCGCTGTGCCCTGGAACTCAGACTAGAGTACTCACAGGCAGTCGCATAGCGACGTGTAGCATATGTTGATAATGTGGAACCGACAAAAACAAGGGAGACCGGAATGGCTATTTCTGGCTTATTAGCCGTCATCAGCCAGTCATACCCAATCCCAAGTGTGGAACACCTGGGATATATATATATATATATATATATATATATATATATATATATATATATATATATTTGACCTTGCCTCTAAACTGGCAATAAATAAATAAAATAAAATAAAACAACCCCCTAAAATAAATGAAATAATAGGTACATGTGTGACTTTATCTCATTACGTAGGCATGTTTCAAACGTTAAGGGATACCACTGAAAGTTTTAAAATACTCATGTTATCAAGTTATTAAATAAAGGATTAATTCACCGAGAGAAAGCAAGTCAATTGAAGGGATTATCTGCATCATGACAGTTTAAGAAGCGCTGTGGTTATATCTGTTATTCGAAGCAGTATAACGATGTAGGAAAATACCCACGCAATACATTTGCAGCCTAGTAATGTTGACTAACAGCAAAATAGTTAAGCATTTTTCCTTTCGTTGACAGTTACCTTCAGTAAATTCTTGAACAAAACTAATCGAACCCCTTGGACAGCCTATTCATTCGTGATTTTTTTGTTTCGAACTCATATAACAGTATTTAAACAACCGATCAGTCCTTTTTTCCATTCACTTACTAAATTTTAGATTCGATCTTTCTGTTTAAAGTCTGTAGCATTCAGTTAAATGACTTTCAATCTTACCTGGTTAAAACGTTTATGCTTTCGCCATCGCTGACACACGCCGTACGTAATCTCACATATTCGATTTCTAATAAAGTCTGCGGTGCCTAATTATGGTACCCTATGTGCAATTATACACAGAAGCGCAACCGAATTTGTAGGAGTATTTATTCCTTAAAGCTTCAATCCTTTTTGCTTTAAGAAAGTAGTGAAAATTTTAACTACACATCCTTTAAAGTGGCGCGTTGTTTGGTTTTCATTTTCTGTTATCGCGCCCGTATTTTTAATGGCCTTAAGCAGTTTCTTATGGTCATTTGTTGCGGGCATTCAAAATAAAATTTTCCGAACTGACCAGAATAGTTGTACAAATTTTAACTACTTATATGTAATTAGAGCATATCCGTAATTTTACTTTTAAGTTATTCCTAATAGCAAAATGCAAACATTATATCGACGTTTTTATGCCGGTATTTTTGTGCCAACATTATGGTTGCTTATTCCCACCACGCCAATACCCGTCCTGTAGTTTATGTAACTAACGCTCACCAATCCTCGTGCACATTTAAGAGTAAAGTAAATCCGATTAATAATATTTTCTTTACTTTTAAATTAATTCGGACATCGTATGAACCTTTCGCATTGTCTGCCTTGATTAGCGATGGCAGTGTTGGCACCCTGGAAGGCCATCCACAGCGTGCCAACAAGATCCACCGTCTTGAATTCCCATCCGGCGTTCCACATATTGAAAACCTCTAAAGAATTCCTGGGGTTAGGTGAACCATTTATAGTTCATCTTAACGAGGTGATGCCCCATCTATCCCCTTCCGTGTCCTCCTCTGATGAAGGGCCCATGTGCTGCAGGGCACTGTCTTAACTTCAATCACTTTATTCCTGGTTGTTGCACAGAAACGCCATTGCCGTTTTCACCCCTCAAATCTTCTATAAACACGCTGCACTTCGTTTTTCTTACAAGAGTGATGAGACATGTGGAGTCAAGTTGGCGAAAGTTTTGATTCTTCCAGAGAATGGTTGAAGTGACCGAAGGCTGCCTTTGACTTGATTGGAAAATGAACGGATCATCTGTTAAAAAACCCTCGACGTCGCCTTGTAAAAGATCCCTTGGATTCTCTTTGGAACATGTAAAGACTTCAATACAAATAGAAATGGAAAAGTTAACGGGGTTAAGATAACAATGACCACCAACAGTTGACACGCGTAGACCAACGGCAGTCATGATGCACACTTGTAGCCCCCAGCATCATCCCATAACGTGAGTATATTAGCCAATCAGCGTGTAGGCATTTTCCTGGCATGTAATTGCAGGGAATATGCCAGCATAATGTTGGCATTTTCTATAAGGCTACTAAATTCAGGCATAAATAAGCAAACAGATGGCATAAATTTTCAATTTTCTACATTGAACTATAGGGGGTGCCTAGGCCTGTCCGACACCTAGACCGACATAAGACGGGGCCATGTGTCAGTAGGGACAACATATAAGGAGTTATTTGTTGTTGAAATATTTCGTTTAGTGCGAGAATGCCCCTATATGCACGCAAGAGCCGAAAGAAATCGTTACAATGGAAAAAGAATTTATTGTATTTTATGCTGGACATAACTACGAATGCATTCTTTGATGAACGCTCACCAATCATTTACAGAACTTAACTGTTCCGTTCTATCTTGGGGCTCACTCTAGAGCCCCCAACCAGCAGCCTCACAGTGCCTAGTATCATAGACAGATTAACATTTTCGGCAAAACCAAGGGACACTGCGATGGCCATTTCTAGCCTATTAGCCGAACTCAGCCAGTTTTACCCAACCATAGGTGGTGCAACAGCTGAGGCTCGAAACTCGAGCATATGACTTTTGAGCAAATATAAGCTTAGTTGTTTAACCGCAACAAAAGCTTTGTGTTTATTTTTGAAGTGCTCTTTTCTCTAGTACTCACATTGATGCTATTTGTCAAATTGACTATCTGGAGTTCCATGATACGATATTTGCTTATTCTTCTAGAACAGTTGATGGCCGGAAGCACTTAAACCTGTGTTCTTAATTACCCAAAAATCTTTGAAATAGATGATCCTTTTTTGGTTACTACTCATATCAGAACAACGTAAATGCCATCTCCCGTAAAAACTAAATATTAATTTCTTTCGCACACTTCAGTTGTGGATATTACAAGATTATTCGAATATAATGTAGAATAAGCAAAGCAGATTTTTACTCAGAAAATTTGCTTCTGGATTCGAATATTCGTGTTTTGTAACTTTCTTTCCATTCAGTAATTTTTTATCAGAATAAGAATTATCAGTATGGTTGCATAAGCCTCTGTTACAAAGCTAGGTTTTTTTTCTATCATTAGTCGTGGAATTTTATGTAGAAACATGGATACTTAGAAAATGCGTTTGCAAAAAGGACTTATTCCTTTTGCTGCATTATAATAAATATGATTCCCATTCCTTCGTCCTTGGAATGTCTATCTTTATATTGAGTTTGAAAAAAATTAGACCGTAGATCTGAACTTGCGTAGACTGAGCATAAAAGAATGAACATAATTGTTAAACAGCCAGGATTCTAAAAAGAACGGGAAATTGAGAAATTTGTTTATTACCTATCGCAAAAGAAATGAGCTGCCAAATAAAACTATTGCGGCATCTTATTTATGAGAACATTGCAGTCCCAAAGTCACCGTTTACCATGCTTAAACGGTGGCTTTAAAAAAAAGAGTGAGGTTGAGATGAAAGCTGAATATGTCTAGCGCACAATATATCAGTGCTCCTCAGATAAGCGGATCGACCAAGGAATTATTTACATAACACAGGCGAAGATTTCAGATGAAACTTAAATGCCGTGGTGATTTTAGTATGGGCCGAAACGTACCGGTATGTAATCTTAAACCTTTTAGGAAATACACAGTGACAAATGGACAGTGAACTTTCACCATTAACGTCCTCAGATTCGGATAGGCTGTTTGTGAGAATTCCTGTAGGATAACCTTTCTGATAAGCCCGAAGCTTCTCATTCGTTAAAAGTATATTCATTTCTGAACTTTTCAAAAACAGACAGTTTAAAATGATAATTTGGCCATCTTTGCTACTATACATGCTTTAATGTTTAATTAGACCTCACATTAATATTGGTGATTTGCATTTAATTTGAAGTATAAAAAATTAAAATAAGATTTAATTTAAACATTGGATATTGCTCTTCGAAAATTATATCGTTAGTCAACGAAGCAGTAATTGGGAGCAGTTTATCTACATTGCAGGTATCATTTAACAATTAATTTGAGTTTTTCAATCTTATCGTCCTTTTGCCTTCTCTGTCAGCCGCTACCGGCCAATGTTTTCTCTGCCTTACTTACTAAGTTATTTGAATTGACCACTGCTTTAACGTCAACTTTGTTTTTACTGTCTTGTATTTTTAGCTCAAAAATGGAATCAAATAAAAGCATGGATGGTACCACAAAAGCAATACAAATGAATTTTCATTGTCAGAGGCCATTTATGCAACGCCTGTATTATGAGTTTGACAGTGAAACTGAAACTCAGTCATCTCAGCTCGTAAGTTAACATTCGGAGTGACATATTCAAAGTTGTTTGTCGGTTTATGTATCTGGAGTGAAACCTAAAAAAATTATACAGTAGATTCCCTATCTCATGAAACGTCAACCGAAATTCTGAAATTTGATTTCAATTTTAATAGATTTATTAAGAAGTCTTGTCACATTGATCATTGTGCAGGTTTATTGTAGGATATTTCAGTCAAGTCAGAATGACGACTTTTGAACAAGTTTCCTTTTGACCATCTGAAAAAAACAGACTCTGTAACAAATTGCTTCTTAATTAGTGAGCATTTTTCTCATAGTTTTTATTTCCTTATTAATTCCGATACATTATATAAAAAAATGTACAAAAATAATCTTTCTTATACTCGTTTGGTTGCTAATTACATCTTCTTAAAATTGTATGCCAAATAATTTTGAATCCTATCGGCCGTTGGATTTGACTTCAAGGTACCAAACTACCTCCTGCATACATTCTGTTTCAGAATAATCCCCTATTCCTCTACACTATGATGACGAAGACACAGTGTTATCTTAAAAGTTTGCGATGAATGTAGATCATGTTGCTGGCAGTCAGAATAAAGCTCGTTCGAAAGCCGACATCCTGCCGTGGCTGAAATATTTTGGAATAAGGCTGCATGCTATTAAATACGGTAACCCTACTTAAGTTATTTGTTCGAAACGAAAATACATTTCAAAATGATGAATTGGCACTCACCAAGCAAGTTACAAGGCGTGCTTGTCCCTTTATGCCTTGGGCTTCAATCCAGCATCTGTACATTTCAGGATTTTGGTTGACCTTTCATGAGATTGCGAATCTACTTTACATATGATGTAGATGTACGAAAGGTTCTACCGAGGATATCACAAATATTTGCCAAAATATATCTTGTTAACGACATCAAACAATCCGCAAAAGGAGCAGTCCAGTCTCCTTTGTCTGCTTCATTAATAATTTTCACATATTGATTATTGATGACTGCAACTATCTGCGTAGACTTTGACTCAAAGATCTAAGGCCAAGGATAAGGCACACATTCCTTCCCATAATCGGTTCATTTTGGTGGAACGCCCCTTTGTTTGAGTGCGAATAACCCTAAAAGAAATCGGCAGCACCCGAATCCTTAACAAAGTTCACGAATAAACTGTTGAATGAACGTGGCCAATAGTTGAGGTCCAGCTGACCAAAGTTAGTAGCTCGGTTGGTTGAAGAGGGCATCTGCCTGCCGAATTATGATGGGTAATTTTCTTTATGTCTTTTTTATTGGTGGCATTAACTGTTAAGATGTGTTCGAGCCTCCTTGGTAGCTTAGTTGGATGATATGCAACATTTAAGTACCCCCTCGTATTGGCAGACTCAGCTACCTATCTGAAGTTCAGCTACTTACGGAGTGGAAAGACCTTAAAATGCCAATTCAAAAAGATAAGCGTAATGGCAGTGTGTTTTCTACTATGCTGGCAAATTTACCCTACGTTTCCAATAATTTTGGCATAAGTTACAGTCAGTAGACTGGCAGGGAAGCTATCAGGTGCATATTAACTGTGATGATGCTGTGAATTATCCCTCTGTACTACTCGATAGTGAGAGTTCAATCCTGTCGTTATTGCCACTGCATAGTTGAACCACGCAGCGGTCTGGTTGGCCACTTGCCAATTCATTGAATTGAGACTGTTGAATCAGTATCAGAAGCCCTAAAATACACCCCTCGAATTAGCCTCACCTGCCTGCACTGTCCCAATTCATTCGACTAGATGTGCGCCCACGGAAGTCTAAGGCAAAAATCGCTGTCCCGACACAATAACTACACCTCGATCTAACTGCGTTCATACCCAAGTTCAAGTATAAAAGCACTCCACAACACGTGCAAACACGCCTCCCACCGTAATACCACGCCTTTTTTGCAGAGGCATGCGATCCGCCTTGATATCATCGATACTGGGGTGAAAAACCATATATC
Organism: Schistocephalus solidus; assembly: GCA_017591395.1. Taxonomy (NCBI): domain Eukaryota; kingdom Metazoa; phylum Platyhelminthes; class Cestoda; order Diphyllobothriidea; family Diphyllobothriidae; genus Schistocephalus; species Schistocephalus solidus. The sequence continues at coordinate 207,652 of WEDG01010296.1, read as the reverse complement.
AGAACACGCACTTCTAACGTTCTTGGGAAACCTGGTCTATGTTATATCCTGGTAAATGTACAGGCACTCAGGTCTTGCGTGGTAGGCGCAGACGGACAATTTAATTTTTTCCGTCACTGCGTCCGCATTCACCTTCAGTATCATTAATTTTGACTTGCCGCGTAGCGACCGAAGACGTCGAAGTTAGCACACACGGATTAGTAGACGACCTGAGATAGCCCTCTGATAATGTAACCACTGAACAAAGTTGTTAAACGCTAGGCAAACACACTTGCATAGATGTTAGGGACAAGTTGACTATCGAGAAGTATTTGTTAAGGGAGGTATCCAAAAGTCAGAAAAGGGAAGGCATGACATTATACAGAGCATGGTTTTACAGATACACTTACCCGGCTGGAGTGGGAGGTGGTCTCACGTATCAACTATAATACCAGTGGGGAGAGCAGCACTGTCGCCAACTGCGAGATAGGTTAGAGGAGGGATGCTGAAGGTAAGGGAAGCGAGAAACAGCGACGAAGCTGACTGGAGAGAGAGACCAGCGTCAGGCAGGGAGAGGACAGTGAACATCTTCAACACGCGATTACGCAATTCCCATCCTGGGTCCACACCGAAAAGTGGTCACATACTTCAAACAACCCAGATCAGTTTGCGGGGATGACCTTATGGCTGCCTTATCAGGACACGAGAACAGGAATCGCCCGCAATGCATGTGGCTTTGTGCCCAAATCGAGAAAACATAAGTTTAGGATTAAGGTGAAGGTTAGAGTTAAGTTTAGGGTTAAGTTTAAGGTTAGGGTTATGGTCAAAGTTAGGGTCAGGAGTGTGTTAAGTTTTATTTTTGGGTTTACGTTGACTGTAGGGTTTAGGTTTAGGGTAGGGCTAGGTTTAATATTAAGTTTAAGGTTTAGTTAAGGGTAAGCGTTAGGGTTAAATCACAGACAATTTATCCTTGCCGAAATTTATTGCAAGGCCATCTATGTTAAGGGGGCGAGCGGTTCCTATTCCTGTGTCCTGATTTGACGGTCGTACATGTCATCGTTAGCGTCTTGCTTATGGGGAAGATGCATGTAAGGGGAGAAGTAAGTGCGGTGGTAGATGCTGTAGCGAAGTCTGCTTGAATATAAACTAAAGCATGCGTAGGTCACCGGTATGAGCCGTTTGCGCGGGGCGCGCAGTGCTGTCCTCGCTTGCAACGGTCAAACTATCCATTATAAGTTTGGCAGTTCACTTTGTGTGGTGCGATATCATTCGCATAACCTTGAGGATGTGAACTTTGCTTGAACCAACGGGTATCGTTTTCACGAGTACTACAGCCATGTGTGGTATTTTTTAAAGATTTAGTCGAAGTATCTGCCACAAAAGTTGAGCTTTAACGGTTATACCGATTTTAAAGGTCCAGATTTTTGTTCAAGGCACTGTCTGTTTTGTGAATACTTTGTCCGAACGCCTAGATACGCAGTTTAAAACAGAAGTGCCGTACTCAGTCTGTGTGATATCTCACTAAGTGAGTAAGACTCTTCCCATTTCCAATATTGTAGGTGACAATTTTCTGACTACATGCCCTTACAAACAAAATCATGCAGTTCTTGGGGGAATTTAATGGCATGGGTGGATCATAGCAATTATTTCACTCTTTTGAAAAATAGTAATCCAAAAGAACACAACATTTTCAAGACGGTGGCAAAAAACCTAGGTGTAAAAATATTTGCACATGCGAGCGATGCAATCCTCTAGGACGTTGAAGGATGATAAAATGGGTTATAGAGAGAGGAAGTCCTTCATAGGCTTTATCAGTTACCTCATCGTTAAGATCGAAAGTAAGTTCACTCACGTATATCGGTCTACTCTTTAGGACATCTTTGTCCGAAATATCCTGTTTAAGCGGACCGGCAAGGGCCCTTCGGTGGCAGAAGATGCACAAGGGGACCTATCCGCTCGCAGATGCAAGGCAAACACAGCAAAAACACTTCTTCACCTTTTTTCCCCAAATAGCTTTGTACGCTGCTGATCAATCCCGACCACACTTATCCCAGATAATCATTCTGTGCAGAAAAGGTGGTGTAGGAGTGCCTCTCAGGTCCAGACTTATTAAATCACGCAGCCGAACGAGGTCAATAACAAGAAGCAACGTGTTTCTGCTGGTAACGAGTCAAAAAGGGCAAAGTCGGCCACCATAGGGGAAAAGCGCTTCCACCCTAAGCGATCGCTAGGCTCTCTGACTTCGTTTTAAAGAGGCCCAGTTAAAAATCTGCACACGTTCTTCCGTGTCTATCTGATCTATTTCATACAGAAGGTAAGGTGCTTTAAATGACCAGTGCTGAGATATTGTTTCAAGTGGTCTCTCACAACTCTTATAATTTGGGCTCCTTCACCTGGTTATCTGACCACAAAGAAGAGCAGTGTAGTACGAAAATGGTGGAGTCTGCTTCTGACAGTTATAGGAATTAGTATGCAGGTTCAACAGTAGTACCGCAAACCCAAATCAATTTGGTTACATGCACCCTACTGAAATTCGCCTACGTGCGATTTTAACTATGAAAATTTTCTCAGCCATCACGATTTCGGTCCTATTTTAGGCGTGAGAGGAGTTCTATGGCCATGTTCATGGACAGCACCTCACGGCAGATGTAAGTCAGGTCAAAAGACAGTCAGACTGACCTCGGTTGAATCAAATCAAAAAATCAAAAGCCTTCGTAGCATACTTCTATCTTAGAATATTTTGAACTGTTTCTTTACACGATTGCCTACTATTTAAACTTTGACATCCAGAAACGCCTATGACTCGACTTGAAAAGAATACTCTGCGGGTTAATTGGCCTATTAGTTTGATTTAGCATTAAGGCTGCAGCCCATCAGTCATAACGCGACAAACTTGGTGGCCAATCACAGGAATTGCGTTGTTTTTTTCACTTTATTGCATATCATAAATAGTTTTCACTGTAAACGAACAAATATCCTTTCAAGATGCCTGTCTCATTTCTTGTTATGCTTGAAAAGAGAGTTGAAGGTCTCAATTTCACCGTTGGGATTTCGCTTAACAAGGGCATTAAGGAAAGACAGCTGCTTCTTTCGTTCTTCTTCCCTCAGGGAATTGTTTCACAGGCAACTGATATCGAACAACTTATGGAAGTGAAACAGCATATTTTTGGTACTGAAGATGAAAAACCTATAGTCGAAAAAAAATAGGCTCATATTGGATGAAGGCAGTGTTTTATAGCTCTTTATGACCAGTTCTGTCAACAAACCGGAGATCGGGGTGCCCATTGGACTTCCCTTGATCTACTCATAGATTTATCCAGCAATGCTTAGGTTCTTTTTCTGAAAAAAATCGAAGAAACTCACGAGGTGTTCAATTTCGAGTGAACTGTGAACCTACTCGTATGCCTCTTCAATTCTCCTGCGCAAAACTTCGTCCGCCTAATTCGGCTAGTCAATTGCATTTATTAGTTGATGTCCGCGCGTTCCGCCCCGGAGGACCCAAACAAAAAACAACCAAGTATATGACAGGCTCTATCATATACTCAGGGCATCTCAGATGTGACTGAACGTATTGATGCGGGGCAAATTATTGGAATTGGACCCCGCCCACATCTACAATGCGCAGCAGGATGATGAATATCCAAGAATGTCTTAGCCCCAGGAGCAATCTGAGGTAGTGAATCGCATCCTTTGCCTAAACTCTCCTAGTAACTACGCGGGTTAGACTAAATACATGCCAGGATCACGCATACATGCACATAAGCTGGCTGTATGACGTGGGGACGAAGTATCGAAATTTGCTGCTCACATCTGCGAAACGGGTTATCAGTTGAACTTCGCAATCGTCAAGATAATCGCCCACGCCGGAAACAAGACAGGCTGAGAATTGCTTGAAGCCTGTTCTTTGATTGGGGACTTAATCAGTCAATGTATATTTACGGCGCCGGCATTCAGAACCCTGCACAATCACCTCCAGACTTGCGCCATTGATCAATGATTGACGCTCTAATTGGTCAAAAATAAGTCACGATTAGTGAATATGTCAGCTACGGAACTTCAACAACGAAATGTCCATTCGGATGCCATGTTTTCCTTTTTTCATTGGTTCATTTTGGTCGGAAAGAAGGCATCACTTTTTTACGTTAAGTACTTGTTAAATGCCACGTTACTGTTGGAACCCTTTTTACGAAATGTAATATTTGTACACCACGAGGATACATATCGCAATAAGGAAATTTTATAATAATTTTGAGCACTAGATTATCATATGACAGTAAGGTTTTCTTTGAAGTAGTCTACTTTCTGAGTGAAATAAACTCATTATAAGAGTGCTCGTATATTTTGACATTTACATTCTCAGGTATCGTCTGCGGAGGAAAACGAGAATGATTCGGTGGAGACGACCACATGGGACGGTGAAATACCCCTTCTAAACGAGCGTCTTCTCAGAAAGGTAATTCGTGGTTTAAATTTAGTTTTATTAAACATACTTCAAACTGTATAAAATCCTACTTTAGGGTGCACACTCGGAAATAACAATTGCTCAAGATGCAGTTACATCGAAACCATACGTAAGCTTTTTGCACTCAAATATTTCAGAAAAAATTTGTAAACTAATTTTCGTTCAAATATATGCCTAGGAATTTATACGAGTCATTTTCATGAAGAAATTCCATCAAGATAGGGGGATTTATGCTCAATTTATTTCTTATCGATTTCTGTGTTCTAACGGTAGGCTTCTGGCGCCTTGCTTGAACTTCTATTTTCGACTTATTTTAAGGTTTTCTTGCCTGACTGAAGACTAAACCATATGCTAACTTTAACGCCTACGGAGTCCTCAAAAAACGTAAGATCTACCTACAAAATTCTTTCTCAGGTAGGTATCCCACCAATCAACAAACGGGCCAGCCTACTGCTTCATATCTGCTAAAGCTCGCCAGCAAGTCACGTGATCTTCCTTTATTTTTCACGACCGATCAAACACTCATTACCTTTTTTTGAAACACGTACGTGCAAAAATGGGGGGATAACATTATTTTCTGCTTGTGTAACAAATAAGAGATATCACTGATAGCACCAGATATCACTGTAAAGGAACGTAGTTACATTTGCGGGTTCATTATAATTAGCGCTCGTGCCCGAAAGCCTACCGGACGCCATGGATGAAGCCAGATTTCACTGACTTGCGCAAGAAACGGGAATCGGAACCCCGCCATATTCGGGAACCTTGTGCTCATTATTGCCGGGGAGATTATTGTTCTTGTTAAGGTTAAGGCGAGCCACAGGGTTAAAGGTATGGTTAAGGTTAGAGTAGAGTTAGTTTAAGAGAAGAGCGAAAGTTTCGCTAAGTGTTAGAATTGGGACACGGGTACATTTGCACTTCCTGACCTTTTGTGTAAGAGCAACTGTTTTGCCGTGGGGGAGGTTTCTACTTCAATGTCTCAACAACCTTATTTTTCACAGTATAGTGTTCATAAGGCAATGCATTGTTTGACTTTCACTTATTCAATTATCATTATTTATGAGGTGACTTAAATAATGCTCAGCAATGTTTTCATTTCTTCTTTCAAAACTCCACAGTCAGTAGTATTCCATTTCTTCTCTTGAAGAAGCTCAACTGAGTAGTTATCTTTTAAAGACACCGAAACTTACCCAGATTTCGTGTTACGCAACATAATGCACGTTCAATTCTAGTGAAGTACTACAGCGAAAGCGATGGGCAGCATCTAATTTGGTTATCATAATGGACGTTAACCGAAAATAGCATAAGAGCTCACACTCCTCCAGCTGGATAATACAGTTTACTGCACGTTGGAATGCCTAAGCACAAACACTGAATATGCTTTTATTATTTTAGGCAATAAAGTGGATTGAAAACAAAGGTAACATTTTTGGTTTCTGTACACATAAAGGATTTCTTATTTTCCGAAATTTTTTTCAAGTACAAAGTTACAATTTTTTATCCCACCTGCATTTCAATTTTCAGATTAAGTAAGCCACGCAGCCTCTGCCAATCACTATTGGTCATACACAGCAAAAAAATAATTTTAATTCACATTAGGGAATCATTCGAATCCTTAATTATTTAATGTTTTGATTGATTTCCCTTGTTCTCAAATTACGGTAAAGGATAATCTGCCTTTATAATAGGGCTTACTGATAACTTCCCTACTGAACGAGCTCTTCATACAGATTTTAATCAAATTTTACTTCCCAGTAATATATGTCGACATATTTATTTTTATTTTCTTACATTTTCCATGTCTGAACTTAGACAGAAGAACATAACTACCAAAAGCAAAGGAGACTGGAATGGTCATTTCTGGCCTGTTAGCCGTCATCATCCAGTCATACTCAATCCCATGTGTTGCAACACGCCCAAACCACTGAGCCACGGTTCATTGCCCTGTCAGTTGCGATCGTGAATATGGACAACGGTTCGATAATTTGGACTTCTAATCAATAGGTTGCGGGTTCAAGCCCCGGATTATGCAACACCTGGGGTTGAGTATGGCTGGCTGATGACGGTTGATAAGCCAGAACTGGCCATTCCCATCTCCCTCTTCCTTGTAAGTAAGGTTATTCTGCCCATAATACTAGTCGCTGTGCGGCTATTGTCGGGACCGGAGAGTGGGCCCCAAGGTAGTACGCGACGAGTGAGTCTCGGTACCCATCGGTACCCGCCTGGAGTTAGAATAAATAAAGGAGTACCAATCACACTAGCATTGAATATTCCGTGTATTCAGCTAACGTGGCCAGCATTTTTGCGAGTGAAAGCTTTTCTTCTATGCTTCTGGACACACTGAACTTCATTTCTACATCCCAGTCTCATCGGTTGAAGTAGAGAAAACTGTAATCTCTTTCGGAGTTTTTGTTGCTAACCCATTTGTAAAGAGGGTACCAAGACTAGAAATTGTACATACTTCTCTGTTAATTGTCTTCAGCATTCCTTCAAAAGGAGTTGGAGATTCTGCGGAAGCTCAATCATGTGAATGTTATACATTTGGTTGACGTTTTTCAACGACAGGAGAGGAAAGGCCTAGGTAATAAATGGTGTTTGCCCTAAAGTTACTACGTGTAATAATACCATGTTCCTTATTTTTTAAAAAGCACTTCTCTGATAATGTTAGTAAAAGCATAAATAACCCCGGCAAAAATATCCAGTGGAAATCATAACCACGTTAATTAGTAAATCCATACCTTGGCGGCTGATCTCTCGGGCACAGGATTTCGTAAACGTTTGAAACCGCAAGAGAAAATAATTCTAAAACACATTAGCAAGAATGCTGACAGGTTCCAAGACATCTGCAACTAGACAGCCGATGTCTTAGTCACGCGGCATATGAATCTGCCTTGCCACATGCTGAATTCTTCCGTAGCCACCCAAAACTAAAATCACGCCGTTTAACTTACCCTCGATTTGGTTGACAAAACCATGAGATAGTTTAGGATGACCACAGTACTAATCATGAGAATCCGAGCTATGCATGTAGGGGGAGTGTGGAGAAGTGCACGGAGAGGAAGTATTATTTGAGAGCTTCATACAGTGCTGTTCAGCGATACAGACAAACGAATGATGTAGTTTACATATCTTGACGTACCCTTAAAATTAAGCATAAATTCTCTGTAATCCCGCTAATGCATTAGACGTCAAGACAGTATTTTATGGCGTACATGCGTAGAGCTACCTACTGTTTATTGATGTCTCGATATGAATGCTACTTCAAACGTTCATCACATAATCTTCGCGCCTCTTACAGCATTTGAATTCTTCAGTCAGGGGTAAATTTGCATTTGCGATTTGAAATCGACTACCTTCGAAACAGTACACTTCAAGACCTCCTTACCGAAAGAGGCAAGTTGTCTGAAGAAGCTTGCAGACCATTGTTCGCTGGTGCTGTTTCGGGAGTGGAATACAGTAGATTGGTGCCTTCTTATTGGCTAAAGTTTAGTTCACAGACTGAATATAATTCATCGTGACTTAAAACCGGAAAACACGATTCTCACACCAAACGGCAGCGTTAAGGTATGCCAACTCATTTTATCTCTCTAGCTTGAGGCAGCTTATCGATTTTGGCTTAAGTGAAGTTGTAAGTGCGGACGGCCTGACCACCGGCACCTTGGGAACGCCGGCATTCTTGTCACCTGAGTGTGTGAAGGAATATGGCAAAAGTTATCCCGGCAAGGTAGTTCAATCTGCCGAAAGAACAAGGCACCGAGCGATATGCTTTCTTTGTTTCAGGCAGCCGACATTTGGGCTCTGGGAATGACACTGCTTTACCTTCTTACAGGCGAGGTAAGACGTCTCAAAAATCCGCGTTTTTAGCTTTACTATGATGGACTGAAACAAATACGACGTTATGGAGGCAATCAGGGAAAATCCGATCGACCTGGAAAGATAGTAGGCACTACGTGCGATCCTTTTTTTCAGGTCTATAGTCAGCCAGTTAACCAGGTGAACAAAGATGCGAAAGAAACCCTAATGAATATGCTGGCTTGGAATCCGGAGGAGCGCAGTTCCGCACAGCAAGTTCTGGTAAGCAAACGATCTACGCATGTTACTGCTAAATCTTCCCACTTGCAAGGCCAGGATTATTTTTTGTAGAATGAACGGGTCCAAATTTCTGATAGATGCTTTCATGGGTATAATTTGATTGTCAGTTTATCCGGGTGAATAAATAAGGGAGCCGCTTTAATAGGCAATAGACATCCGTCCTGTGATTATCCCGTGGGAACCGATCAACCTTCACAAGGAGGGAAAATGAAGCCTTCGCTACTATCGCAGGCAGGCGACAAAAAACCATTTGACTTCGAAAATGCCCCTTAAGAAGGCGATCTTTCACAGTTCGTTGGGTTCGGGACTCCCGTGGTCAGGACCCATAGACAAAGCCGTCAAACTCTGCTAATGAGTAGGGTCTAAAACGAGCCTCAAATATCAATTTAAGTGACATTACTCAGCCAACAGGAGATAGGAAAAGAACCTGGATCTCAATGAACGAAAATAGAAACATCGGACCAAGCTTAATCCGACCGTAAAAAGTTCAACTGCCTATTGGCATTTGTGAAGATTAAACACACAGATGCGAACCCGCCAGTGACAAGCATATTTAACGATACGACTGGCCTCCAGTTTTACACGTGATACTGGCTCACATCTTCGGTAGGAAGCCAGTTTGAGTCGGCAACCAGCAATTGGGATGTCCCTTTACTGTAAATGCTTAGCTGAACTAATCAAGACTGAGGTACATTCCCTGCGTCATCGAGCCCCACATATCCGAGCTGATATTCCATCCTTAGTACTGTCAATACAGCAGCTGGATGATGCCCTTAGTGCATATCCATCTCTATCGATCAACTTGAAATGAGCACATTCTACTAAACTGCGTAGCGATTTCAAACATACTGGTTGCCAAACTCTCACCTCTACCCTCGAGATTGGCGGCATGACAGAAATTCTCGAAATTTGTTAGTCAAAATTACACGCAATATATTAACTGAAAAAATTTCCATACAAAAATTAGATGAAGTGAGCTATTGGCAAGTTGGCATCCATCCCGTGGAACGAAAACTTTCGATTAAGTAAATCTAGGCCAATATAAGTGGGGAATAAGAGAGCATGAGTCAGGCACGTTAACCAACCGTGTTAAAGGGCATGAGAGTTAAAACCCAGAAATGCATACAAGACCGTCCACTCGAAAGCCGTTGGAAGCACCCCTCCTCCTCACCCTTGTCCGAACTGGTAAAATGATGAAACACCGGAGTGCCATAGAGGTCCAATCGACAACCAAAATCCTAATGCTAAACTTCTATTTAACATTCCTAGACGCTTCCGTGGATCGCACAGGGAGAACAGGAGTCACAATCATGAGGGATGATAGCTTGTGTTGGAACATTTACAATCAGGAGATGGATAAAAATGCACCTGATAAGCAATGGGATGCGGAAGAAAATATGTGCAAAGACCGAAACATTGTTTCACATAAGGTTAACTGTTCTCCCACAAAATAACACAGAAGAGTCCGTTTCGAGATAAAAAAAAACCATCGAAACGGTCAAGCCTGTGTATCATTCTGTTGTTGTTGTTCCTGCTTCTGTTGCTGGTTCTGTTTGCGGTTCTGAATCCGGTGTACGCATCGTTCGAGAATGCGCTTTGCCTCGCATTCGGGGAAGTTCGTCATATCGTAGTATTGTGGCGCTATTCTTACAAGCCTAGAAAAGAAAGACCATGTTAAAGTCGCTAACAGTTTTTAACTTAAGCACCGAATACTCCGTCTCTTTATGGGTCGCCAGTTTACATGCGAATCGTTCACGTTACGCGAACATGTGTTTCGTAGGCTTACTTTAATTCTGTGAACGATGGCGAGACTTAATATGACGATCAGGCAATACAAATGCAGAATCTGGGTGAATTTTATGGTTGTGAATGGTTAACTGCCACATGCTGCAAGATCTAGCCATTAAGGGGACATTTGGACTTAGAGCTTGGATACGAGTCTATGATAAATGAGATGTAAATAATAAACTTAAGATAACCGTAGCGTTTAAGTCGAGAAGTACGACAGGCTAAGTGGATAAGTAGAGGAAGTTCACGACATAAAAGCACTGGCCAAACTGTAAAATCTTGTTTAAAAAACGTAACCACCCAAAATGCGTGAAGACTTCAGGGGCGATCATCTTCTTTCGGACAACCTGATGTCGATATGCGGTCGCATATGACGTGAGTGAAGACTTGGGTACTTTACTCAGGAAGGGGAAGTGCTTTGGAAAAAGACGTAGTTCCTAGAATAACAGCTGGCTATACTCTTTAATCAAACAGACAACTCTTGCAAAATAGTGATACGAATTTGATATGAGACCGAAAGACTTAACTAATTACAGTACAACAGGAAAGGTCGTTTGTTGGATAGACCGACCCGAGAAAACAACTTACCAGTCCGGTTTGATCTCAGTAACTGTGCGGATATAATTCTTGGTTGTCAACACAAATTCGTTATAAAGAACCCATTCAGGTTTATGGTCGAGTACCGTGGATGGATGAAGCTGGACGACCTGATTATCCTTGACAGTCAGGTAATGACCAGTTCGCTCCAGATGGGCAACCTATAGAGTAAATGGACTTGAAACTCACACTGGAAATAGAATATGTAGTTTATGGCACAAGGGTTCGATTAATCTAGAATATGTTGGCTTCAGTAAGCGCAGATAGTGAAAAAGTTGCATTCTGTATTCACACTGGGAACGGAAAACAAAACTGCGATACTTCACTCATATTCTCGAAAAAATAGCGCCTGAACGAGTGTTCTCCTAGTTCCCGGAAGCAAGGGATCTAATTGCACAGGTTTTTGTGGAAAGGTAGTTTATTTAATATGGTTCGAAAAGGTCTAAGGGTTTCCCTCAAAGACCTCGCGTATGTTTATGCTTAAATGTAGGTAGCCTATTTCACCAACTATCTTTGCGCTTCAGTAAGGTCGTAACGTTGTCGTCACCGTTACATAACGGATAGTTTCGGCGCTCTCGAAATTTCCACAGAGAACCGAATTCGAAAGAGAAAAATGTCGGCTGGTCGGCTTTGAGCATTTTCCAAAACGTCAAAAATCTGATACGGGAACGTTGTTGGTGGAAAGCGGTGTGTTTACGACACAAAAAGTGTGCGCGCAACATACGACAGCTTGAGGTTAATTACCCGATGTCAGCTTTCATATGGTTAAATAGGGATGTTATACTGGATCAAGATGCATTAGAATTACGTCATCGGGCATCTCAAACTGATACTTATCAAAAGTTTTATGCTAAGCTTCGGGATAAATAAGCATCAATAACTGTTGGGTGCTGCAGTCAAAAGGCCTAGAGTAAAATTCAAAAAGTGTGCAAGAGGGAGTAAACTCAATAATTGGAAACTTCATGAACAGCCAGGGTGTGAGGAAGAAATAATTAAAGGCGTGCCTGCATGAAGAATCCGGCAACAAGTGCCTTGCGTATGTTTAAGTAGTAGTCTCGGGAGGAAAACTCGGTGCTGGAACGTCTCAGCGAGAATCTATCCATTATACGTGAAAGCTGAACGCGGACATTGTCGGCAGACTTCAGGGATCGGAAGTTGATAAAATTATCATAACACCATTGAGGGTCTTCTTGATCTGCGCAAAATGAAAGGAAAACATGCTTCTTGAATATTGATGACCAAAGACAGGAGCCAGGATTGCACAACCTAAACCATAAAAGGTACTGAAAGGTGATTTGAAAATTTTAACGTTGACCACCAGGCAGACTTGCCGGTGGTGCTAGGGGCAGAAAAGATAGGATTTGTCGTAAAACGCACTTTTATGCTCTAGTATTGGGGACGAAGAATAGCGCTGTCATTGTGACAATAGTGTTATTTTCTCCCAAAATCGTCGGAGGTTGAATTAACCATGGTAAAAATCACAATGTATCATGTTCAAGCGGATAGGACAAGGGAAGTTAAGTCCAAAATCCCAAAACCACAGCGTGGTAGACAATGCGCGATTTTAGAACAAGAAATTATAGGACATCGACATCTGGCCAAACAATTATAACTTTCTAGTGGATTTTCGGACAATCAGGTTTTGGCCCATTCCCTACTGCTCGGTTTGTCTAAATCAGCAGAGCTCTGAACAAAGGTGTCGCCTATACAGGAGACTATATAACGGGTATATGTAAACAGAGGTTCGGCCCAGGTGCAGTGGTTTCATGCAAACAGATGGAAGCAAACGAACACACAAGATATCCGCCCAGGAAACCGGTTTCGGAAAATGCAATGAAGAGTGACTTAAGTGAGGGTAAACATGTGAGATGGCCATGACTGAGTTGTGAAAAGCACCCACAGGCTTAAGAGGGCACGCAATATAGCGATCTACCACCCACGGACATCCAAAGCAGGGTGCAGCGCGGCGTCGGTTCCAGGATTACAACATGCAAGTCGTATCGCAGATGTCAAAGGACAATACGTGGTTAAAACACATTCCTCTAACATTTAAATACAATTTTCTTCACAAAATCAGTATCGGACTCTATGACCGAAAAGTTCCACCAGGAGCCTTGGGAAGTCGAAATTATAGAAAAACGAGCAAGGGAAAAAACCGATCAGACCGGTTTCGGGAGGCATGCGGAATTGCTGACAGTGGATTCTGAAACCCCTGTGCTTGCGTCGTCAAGCTGCTTACAGGAGATGTGGTGTCCTCAGAAAACAAGCTGTGCTCTAAAATGGACGAGGGGAACTGGTATGTTGCTCCGTGGTGGCGGAGCGACGTCCAATGCTGGTAGAAAACACTAAGCTACCGGTGCACATGGTACGATGAGCTTTAACTCAAAGCCTACAACCGTCTATTCTCGAAGGTTGAACTTATGACAATGCTTCTAGGCGAAGAGAGCAATAACATGAGCCTAGAAAACAAAACATCCATCAAAACACTTTGCCAGGCCTCTGGAATTACAACAAAAAACCTATCAGGAACAGAGTTTGGCCTGCAATAGAGGCCTTCTGATACAATTGCGCGAAGAAACTTCCTACCCCGTGTGTGTGAAAGATGAAACCAGTATTTTGAGACTAAAAAGCACTATGCATCAGCGGACCAGGGTTTAGAGGTAATGTCACTATCCAAATACGTGTACTAGCCAGGAAGCCCAGAAAAGGAGTTCTACCGACGCGAGCGACGACGTCCACCCTGTGCTCCACAGATTGGATGAAGGACCGGTGAGTTGCGCATGAATTAGCTCACCGTGAGACATATAACTACACTCTCCTCCCTCCCCCATCCACCCAGACTCCGATGGAAAGACAATGTCAAGACGACGGAAGGTGAGTCCAGGCGTAGTGAATGACAAAGCTTAACAGTCCGTCTATGCGTACTGCACACGACCTGGTGCCCCACGCAATATTCTAAGTTTTCACAGAAAAGGGGACTCGGAACTCACCTTCCTGAGAGTGCCATAAGAGGCTGCATTAAATAGCTCTAGAGCCTGAATCCCAGCCCCTGATCCAGTCACCGCACAAACAGTAATTATCACGGGAACTGAGTTAACTAGTCAGCTTGCAGCCTCCAAGGCTACGACTTTTAGCACATCAGATTAACTAAGGAAGGGAATGTGCTGGTGTGCAGTGGGGAAAGATTGCCCAGCGTCGGTCTCACTCTACCTTCTCCCTTCAATGCGTCGGTTGACAGTCCGAACCTGTTAGTCATCCAGTGCTGGGATTAGGATCATTGGTTGCAACAGCCCATCTACGTATGCCACATAGGACCTGGTCAGGCAAGAGGTTCTGACAAAGAACATGCTTGCTACTGGCGTGAGACGCATGTTTTGACCGTAAGCCGGGTGCGATTTGTGCGTAGTGTATGGGCTCGTGGGGCGATAGGTGGTGGTGGAGAAAGGTCTGCGGTGTTTTATTGCGGGTTTTCATGAAGGTACATTTGGTCAAATAGGCGCGTGCAATGGTAGAATGTCCTTGGGCAGCGTTTGAAAGTGAAGCGGACGCATATGAGGGTTCCTGACACAGGTACGCCAGTCTTAGTCTCAGTCAAGTACCCAATCCAGCCGATGTGTGATAGAAATGTGCGGTGGCAGTAAGAACAGAATGACACTATCACTAGTCAGTTGACGGTATACGGTAGGTGGACTATCTTAAAACAAAGTCTAAAATATATTTTTGATTAGAAAGGATTACTAATTACCATGCAGCATAAACTTACAATATTTTAACCACATCAGGACGCCGCTATTCGAATTAGATTCCTTCCTACCGCCTGCATAAATCACAAAAGTTAAAAATACTATCTGATTTTCGATGCTCCAATACGTTCAAATGTAGGCGAAAGTCAGCATTCCAGGTGTGTGTATAAGTGAAGAAGGCTATTCATTCACTGGAATCATGGCTTTATTCGTCTGAGCTTTCGAACTCTTACTAGAGTCCATCATCAGGGATAAAACAGCAACATAAACGAGTAACATTTAAAAGGGGGGGCAGGGGCCAATCAGACAGCAGCGGTCCCAGTCTGGAGGTGACTACGCAGGGCCCTGTATGCCGGCGCCAGATCAATAAATCGATTGACCGAGTCCTCAAACGAGGCCCAGGCTTAAATCAATTCTCGGCTTGTCTTGCAGCTGGCGTGGGCGATGATCTTCGTGGCTGCGACGTTAAACTCGTGACCCGTTTCGTAGGTGTGGGATGCCACTTGCGATAAGCCCTCTTCCCGTCTCACAACAAGCCTATGCTCGTGTATGCGCGATCCAAGCATACGTCCAGTCTGTCCTGTGTAGTTACACTACTCCCGACTGCTCATTCGGATTTAATCTATCCTTGATTCTCATGACCTTACTGTGTATGGTAGCTTTGGGTCGGTGTGCGATTCCGACACCAAGTCCCGCAACAATACGCTCGGTCGCTTCTGACACGTTCTTGATATATGGCATCGCATGCCATATCGTAGGGGTTGGTTCTGGTTGGTTCTTCCGCGGTCGAACACGTAGGCATCGGTTTATGAACGCCTTCGGATAGCCGTCCCGCATAAACTGGTCGCGGAGGTAACGAGCCTCACGTGCTTTTTCCGACGGGTTTGCTGCAATGAGTTTGGATGCGCTTGAATAGTGTTCTCACACAGCTTTGTTTGTGAGCCACCGGATGGATGCTGGGAAAATTTAGAAGCTGTGTGGTGTTCGTCGCTTTCATGTAGACAGCCGTTTCTATTTCGCCGTTGGGACGTCGTCTGACGAGTACATCGAGGAAGGGTTGCTGCTGCTCTTTTTTTTCTTCCCTCGTGAATTGTATATCTGGGAAAATCGAGTTAAGGTGATCATGGAAATGCTGCAGCATGTTCCTCTTCAGGATAAAAAATGTGTCGTCTACGTAACGGCGCCAAAAGATAGGCTGCTGTCGGGTGAAAGCGATCTTTTCCAGCTCTTTTATGACCAATTCTACAAAATGGATGTACTCGAAATTGAAATTCGTCCAAAACAATTCACCTGCCTCAGTCCATTCGGCCTCCCAATTCCTGGCAGATCTCCCAGGTTTGAGGATTCAATCGGACGAAGTGATGGTCTCTTTTGACGTGACTTCCTTATTCACATCCATCCCGCCGAACTTAGCACAAGAAGTCCTGCGCAGGAAACTTGAGGAGTCATACGACGAAACCCAGAGTTCTCTAAAAAATTCTAATTTTGCCAAAAGACCTACTTCAACTTTGCCGGAGAAACCTATGAGCAGATCAAGGGAACTCCAATGTACTCCCCAATCTCCGGTTTAGTGGCAGAATTGGTCCTACAAGAGCTGGAAAAGATCGCTTTCACCCGCCAGCAGCCTATCTTTTGGCGCCGTTACGTAGACGACACATTTGTTATCCTGAAGAGTAACATGCTGCAGCATTTCCATGATCACCTTAACTCGATTTTCCCAGATATACAATTCACGAGTGAAGAAAAAAAAGAGCAGCAGCTACCCTTCCTCGATGTACTCGTCAGACGACGTCCCAACGGCGAAATAGAAACGGCTGTCTACAGGAAAGCGACGAACACCACACAGCTTTTAAATTTTCACAGCAACCATCCGGTGGCTCACAAAGCTGTGTGAGAACACTATTCAAGCGCATCCGACACGATAGTTCGACCGTCAATTTCGACGATGTCCACCGTATGCTCCACGGAAGGGTGGTGCAGGGACGGTGACTTGCGCGTGAATTAGTATTAGTAGCCTTGCGCTGCAGCTACCGCACTCTCCTCCTCCCCCACCTGGACCCGGTGTCACGACAGAGTCAAGAAGACCGGAAGCGGGAGAGGACGCAGGTGGCTGGCGCGGCCGGAGCCGCCCATGGGCGTACCACCACACCTGACTTAGATCCCACGAATTGGGATTGCCATAAAGGCCACATTAAGAAGGAGCCATTGCAGCCTGACTCTCAGTCCGCTAGTCAGCCACTAAACACAAAACACACATTGGGCTGACCACGCGGTCCGAGTTATCCCGTCAGTTGCAAACCTTCCAAGCCACGGCTTTTAGCGTACCGTGATAGTTTCAAGCGCGTCAGATTGTTTTTAGTGAGGAACATGCGCTGAGCTGTCGACCTCACTCTCTCCCCCACCGAGCCGGTCAGTTGTCTGATGCGGAAGTGGGTGCAGCTGTTGGGGACCTCGTCTTCGTGCACTACGTACATAACCTGACCTCCCAAACACGAGCACCAGGATTTCACACAACAGGGGTTGAACGGCTAACATTTCACATGTGTGAGATAGCCAGAGCTCACGTTAAGGAGCCATCGCAGCCTGACTCTCAGACCACCAGTCAGCCACTCCAAACAAAACACATTGGACTAACTGCGAGGTCTGAGTGTAATTGTCAGTTGGCAACCTTCAAACCACGGCGCTTAACGTTACCGCACATTCTTCTCCTCCCCACATGAGCCCGGTGTCAAAACAGAGTCAAGAAGACCGGAGATGGGAGAGGGCGCAGGTGGCTGGCGCGGCCGGAGCCGCCCCTGGGTGTACCACCACACCTGAATTGGATCCCACGGAGTGGGTGCCATAAAGGCCACATTAAGAAGGAACCATTGCAGCCTGACTCTCAGTCCGCCAATCTGCCATTCCACACAAAACACATATTGGGCTGACCACGCGGTCCGAGTTATCCCGTCAGTCAGCAACCTTCCAAGCCACGGCTTTTAGCGCACCGTGATAGTTCCAAGTGCGTCAGATTGTTTATAGTGGGAAAATGCGCTGATCTGTTGACCTCACTTTCTCCCCCACCCCCACAATCAGACCACCATCCGAGCAAGTCAGTTGTCTGAGGTGGGAGTGGGCGCATTGGCTGACGGGTTGGCGTACCCGTCTTCGCGCGCCACAGCACGACCTGGCCCCCATAACGCATACACTAGGATTTACTAAAACAGGGGATATGGAGGAGCCATCGCCGTCTGATTCCCAGTCCACTGGTCAGCCACTCGAAACACACAGCACATACACTGGGCCGACGGCGTGGTCTGGTGTAAGCGTCAGAATGGCAGCCTTCTAAGCCACAGTTTCTGGGAAACTGTGATTTTATCAGGTACATTATGATGATTGTGAGGGTAATGTCTACGTATTAGTGTAGATGGTTTGCGCTGATGTGGCTTAGCCTCCGGTGATTTACCGCAGGTTGTCGTGGAGGCGCATGCGTCCTAATAGGCCCATGAGGTGTGTAAATGTGCGGGAGCAGTGAGGTCAGTGGAGGCGGGCGCAGCGACTGCATGTCGGAGCCCCAGGCACTGGTTTACCAGCCTCCGTGCGATGCATTCGCAGGTGACAGACCAGGCCGATGCGTGAGTTGAAATTGTGGGCGCACTGTGGACAGGAGAAATCGGTAGAGGCTGGGGGATGTCATTGAAGGAAGTGGGGGTGGCAATGGCGGTAAGAATGACAGGAGCGGAGGATGTGCATGATGTATCGGTGTTGTCGGCATTACGGTGAATTCCGCTGTCATGGATGCGCATGTGACCGAATAGGCCCATGCGATGAGTGAATGCGCGAGGACATTAAGGACAGTGGAGGCGACGATCTCTGCTGTGTGTTGGTGCTCCAGGCACTGGTTCACCAGTCTCTGTACGATGAATTCGCAAGTGACCGGCCAGGCCGATGCGTGAGGTGAATGTGCGGTCGTAATGAGGACAGTTTAGGAGAGAGTCCTCATCGCTGACGGTGGTGGTGGTGAAGGCGAACGCGGGAGTGGTTGCGACGGTGGGGGTAACAGGCGATGAGTAGAGGGATGTGGTCTCTGTGATGGTGGGAGTAATGGAATTGATGCCAGGAGTGAGGGTGGGGGGAGTCTGTAGGAGGGTTGGCAGAATTTGACGTGGAAATTGGAATTGTTGGTGCATTGCGTCCGAAGATGTCGAACCAGGCCAATTCGCGCGCGGAAGATGCGTTGACAGCGCGGGCATGTTGACAGGGCCTGGGCATCGACGATGTTGGTCCGGGGCACTAGTGACTTTCGTGCCGCTCTTTTGGCCTTGGCGGCGGCGATCCGGTTGGCCTCATAGATTGCTGAACCAGTCTCAACGAATCTTCTCCATGCCGGTCTATCCTGGGCGAGGTCCTCCCAGGTCACCGGGTCAATTTGCAGTTGCTTCAGCGATTTCTTCAATGTGTCCTTGTAGCGTCGTTTTTGACCTCCCTGTCGGCGAGCACCCGTAGTGACATCTCCGTAGAAAAGTCGTTTGGGTAGTCGCTCGTCGTTCCTTCTTACCAGCTGGCCGCTCCATCGCAGTTGCACTTGGCTCAGCATGGCGTGGATGCTGAGGATTCCGGTCCGCTCCAGGACTTCCGTGTCTGGGATCCTGTCTTGCCATGTCAGCTTTAGTATTCTGTGGAGGCAGCTGAGATGAAAGTGATTCAGCTTCCTGGCGTGGTTCGAGTAGACGGT
Organism: Schistocephalus solidus; assembly: GCA_017591395.1. Classification (NCBI taxonomy): domain Eukaryota; kingdom Metazoa; phylum Platyhelminthes; class Cestoda; order Diphyllobothriidea; family Diphyllobothriidae; genus Schistocephalus; species Schistocephalus solidus. Next base: position 188,277 of record WEDG01010296.1, on the reverse strand, counting down.
CCAGGTCTCCGCTCCGTAAAGGAGTGTCGTCAAGACAATGGCCTTTTACATCTTCAGTTTGGTTTTCAGGTGAATGCCATGGCGATTCCACACGGAGGCCTGCAGCCGGCCGAAGGCCTGACTAGCATTGGAGATCCGTTGGGCAGCCTCGTCATCGATTCTCGTGTTGCGTGACAGCGTGCTTCCTAGATAAGCGAAGGTTTCAACGTTTTTGAGTTGAGCACCGTTGACATTGATTCAGGGAGCATTGTATTCAATGCTTGTGCATGAGAACCGTTTTGGCTGTACTGATTGTCAATCAAAAATCGGCGCAGCCTGCGGCGAAGAGGTCGATGCTTCTTTGCATGTCCTCCTCCGTCACGGTGTTAAGGGCGCAGTCATCCGCGAAGAGCAAGTCATGGACTGTAGTCGTAGACACGCGCGTTGAAGCCTGCATACGCCGACTGTTGAGAAAGTGCCCGTCAGTTCTGTAGGCGATGCGGATCCCAGGCTGTTCATCACGGTAGGCGTCCATCAACGTAGCCGAGAACATGAGGCTGAACAGTGTGGAGCCAATACGCAGCCCTGCTTCACTCCGTTGGTCACTGGGAATGCCTCGGATACCGTCCCGTCCTGCGCCGTCATCCCCTCACGAAGCTGACGCACCATGTGCGTGAACCGCTCAGGACAGCCGAATTTCTGCATGACTATCTACAGTCCGTCGCGATTCACCATGTCAAAGGCTTTCGTCAGATCCACGAAGTAGGTGTATAGGTGAGTTCACATCTCCTGGCACTTCTCTTGTAGCTGGCGGGCGGCAAAGATCATATCGGTTGTTCCACGGTGTCGGCGGAAGCCACATTGGCTTTCCGGGGGCAGGCCCTGCTCTAGGTGAACGTTCAGACAATTGAGAAGGATACGGGCGAAGATCTTCCCGGCGATGTTGAGCAACGAGATGCCTCTGTGATTATCACAGAGTTGCCGGTTCCGCTTCCGTTTGTAGAGATGGACGATGGCCGTGTCTTTGAAATCCTGAGGAACTTGTCCTTGGCGCCACATCTGGAAGAGTGTTGTGAGTTCTGCCATCAGCCGGGGCCCACCGTGCTTGAAGACTTACGGTGGGATTGCGTCGGATCCCGGTGCTTTACCGCTGGAAATCTGTTGCACAACCCGGATGGTTTCTGGTAGGGAAGGCGGCAGATCCAGGTCATTGTTCGTGTCCACTTGAGGGAGCTGGTCAATGGCAGCATCGGAGATGGCTAATGAGCAATTAAGGAAACTTTGAAGTGCTCAGCCCAGCACTTGAGAATTTGTGATTTCTCTGTCAGCAGTGTTGTGCCGTTAGAGCTAAGCAGCGGTGCGGTCGCCTTGAATCAGGGGCCGTTGATGGCCTTAATGACTTTGAAAAGGTTTTTCATTTCATTGCGGATCGCATACCCCTGACGCATTGCAGCAACCCGGCGGAAAAAGCACGCGAGGCCCGTTACCTCCGCGACCAGTTTATGCGGAACGGCTATCCGAAGGCGTTCATAAGCCGATGCCTACCTGTTTGACCGCGGAAGACCCAACCAGAACCAACCCCTACGATATGGCATGCGATGCCATATATCAAGAACGTGTCAGAAGCGACCGAGCGCATTGTTGCGGGACTTGGTGTCGGAATCGCACACCGACCCAAAGCTACCATGCACAGTAAGGTCATGAGAATCAAGGATAGAGTAAATCCGAATGAGCCGTCGGGAGTAGTGTATTGCATCCCGTGCCAAAACTGTTCCTGTAACTACACAGGACAGACTGGACGTATGCTTGGATCACGCATACACGAGCATAGGCTTGCTGTGAGATGGGGTGACGGCTTATCACAAGTGTCAGTCCACACCTACGAAACGGGTCACGAGTTTAACGTCGCAGCCACGAAGATCATCGCCCACGCCAGATGCAAGACAAATCGAGAATATATTGAAGCCTGGGCCTCGGATGAGAACTCGGTCAATCGATTTATCGATCTGGCTCCGGCATACAGGGCCCTGCGTAGTCACCTCCGGACTGGTACCGCTGCTCTCTGATTGGCCCCTGCCCCCCCCCCTTAAATGTTACTCGTTTATGTTGCTGTTTTATCTCTGACGATGGACTCTAGTAAGAGTTCGAAAGCTCAGACGATTAAGCCATGATTCCGGTGAACGAACAACTTTCTTCTTCTTCTTCTTCTTTTTCTTCTTTCTTCTTCTTCTTCTTCTTCTTCTTCTTCTTCTTTTTCTTCTTCTTCTTCTTTTCTTCTTCTTTAATTTCAAATGTTATTTATAGAGAGCACGTACAAAGTTAGACTTTCCTGCACTCGCTTGGTAAATCATAACGTTTTCTTCTATTTTTATCTTTCTAATCAAAGGATTTTTTAAAGAGCGCTGAATGTTAATTCATACGATATCGCATCAGAATGTTTGTTGCTGGTTATGAAGTACACAAATAAATTTTGCATCCATTACACAATTTCAGGAGCCCTTTCTAATCGTGTAGCTGAATACATGATTTTCCCTACATGGAAAGCATAAAGCAAGGAGACTTGAAATCCAAAGTGCAAGTGCAGCCGCAGGGTGGATTCACAAGTATAAATTAAAAGAGGTCATATTCGCTACAAATGAGTACTAGAATGATTCCGTGCATGTTTTCTATAGAATGTATATTTTAATTTATAAGGGCATCCAAAATAAATGGGGAAGTTATATAACTTAATAAATCAATTTTTCCGTGTTTTAGCACGCGGTTAGAAAGATTTTCCAAAAGCCAGCGTTCTGGCGTGACTGAAATATTGTGGGATTATGCTACATAGTAATCAGTATTAAAACCCCATCTAAATAATTCCCTCGAAAGGAAAACATACTACCGAATTGCGGTTAGTATTTTTTGGGGTAGCTCATCTACTGCAATTGGAATTCGGGGGGTAGGAGAACAATTTTTTAAAATATGATCACATAGATGGACACATTTGTCTGCAGGAAAGCCGTCGAAACTCTAGCATGCCCATATATAAAGTTCTTTTGAATGAAAACACACGCGAAAGTAGTCTAAAAATCCAGCCTCAGGGAAACGATCATGGTACAGCGTCCCTGTATGTTCATAACGACTTCTTGCGTGATTAGCATCCCACCCCATCATCACAAACTAGAGAGCGGTACTAAAAAACCACGACTGTCTAAAGGACAGAGAGACATGTCGCAGTTATCCCTCAGCTATCTTAAAGGAAAATAAAAACATATGTAATCAGGACGCTGTACAAGGAGCAGTGCGATTGATGGCGAAAACACGGGACTTACTTTGTTTAAAGGCATGGTAAACATTCAGCATGGTCAGATGATCGCCATCAATATGAGCAAAACGCATTTTAGCCTCATCCGCAGCTCTCTTCGCGTCCGCCGGGCGGACGAAACACTGGGGTACTAAAAGAGAATATTATAGATATTAAGCGTAATATATAATTACAACCAGTGGTGCAGTAACAAATCATTTCGAAAATGAGACAGCTGAAAGCGATAGCAGCCAGACGCAACAGAATGCTGCCTGAACGCTTAAATCGGAAGCGACCTACGCAATACCAGGCGAGCGCAGTAGACAGTCAGAGTTAAAACTTCATTCTTGTTTTACAATCCGAAAATGACAGGTAGTATGATCGTGATGACGCATATCGCAAAATATTTTAGTCTAGAGCTGGCGATCGGCAGGTGCAAATGTGGAGAGCTCGATCCACTCTTTACTCCGGGTACCAAAGGCCAAAGAAACTCCTTCCTGACGGACTGTATCGAGCCAAGTTTTGAGTCGATTTCCAATCCAACGCCTCCGACTGGAAATCGGCGTTGCGTCGAGGGTAGCAACACTGAGCTCATGCTGCTGACGACTAAGAACGTGCCTACGAAATCGAAACCCTTTTTCTTGGATGGTCCGAGATATCCCCGCGCCAGTGTCGCAGCAAGTGCAGACTGTCTCAATCGAGAAACGAAATACTTCTTCAACTGTTTTAAAAATGGACCAAGTCTGAGATTTTAAAACACTGTTTTCTTTGGAGGTTATGGATAAGCCAATTGATTTAATCACTTCACTAACATGCAAAACGGCCTATTGGTAATCAAAACTTGAGATTGAGTCAAAGAATGTAACCTTATCAAACTCCAGATCGATATAAAACGACTGGGAGAGGTTGTTGTGAACCAAAACTAGCACGGTGGCGAAATCAACAAAGCAGATGACCGTCAGTTACTGATAGCTATGACAGAATTCAAGAATGCACTGCTGTTTGAATATCTCGCCCGCGCATCCACGCCCTGCTCAAAACCCGGTTTGGTTTGCTTTCGTTATTGACTCACGCAAACTGAACTCGCTAGAGAAAGAGTAGAAAAAAACTTCACAGCGATGTCGAAGGGGCTTATGTCAAGGTAATTCTCGCTTGTTTTTTTATATCCCTTTTTGAAGACATCCGAGCCCAACCATGAGAAATGACCTAATCTTCCATGTTAGCCCAATAACCTTATGAAGCCAGGGCACCAGTGTTCCACATTTCAGTGCGAATAGCATCCATTCGGGGCACCTTTTTGTTGCACAGCCTCTGTCTTTCAAAAATTATCCCTGAAAAGTGTTTCAGGAGTTTTATAGGCCAGACGGGTCAAACTTTTCTGCAGTGGGAACGATAGGCTAAACGGAGAACTTGGGATGGCGCTCGAAATTGGCCAAGTTGTCAGCAAAAAACCGTTATAAACATTGCGTACAGTCACGCTGTGCAGAGTTACTTGGGCAGACATCTGTTCATCTGCTGATTCAAACACTGCGTCGCCGATGCGTGCAGCCAAAATTACCCCAACTACTCCTAAAATTGACTATTTCAATGGTTATTTGCTTTGATTTTGTTTCATAGTCTCCGCTGTCGTTGGCTATAGTTGTTTTGTAAGGTCTTTTGCGAAAAACATGAGAGAACTGCGCAAGTCGATTTAGAGTATTGGGGTTTGAATGTATGGATAAAAAACAAAGCATTTGCTGATTCGGAAGTTTCACCTACCGGATAGCATGGCAGTTATGCTCAAAATCTCGTTGGAACAGTTGTAATCGCAGGATGCAATAACCATTTTTGCTAACTGCGGATCCAGAGGAAATTCTGCCATCATACTCCCAAGGTCGGTCAAATTACCATCATCATCGAGGGCTGCCAAGTAGTTTAGCAACTCCAGGGCACGCATTAGTGTTTCTGGAGCTAGAATCGAAACAGAAGGAAGGTGGAGAGACTTATGCTACCAGAATTTATAAAAAGAGAGCAGCGATGAACTCAAGCAAAATATATCTTTTGTCCAAACTGCATCACGAATTCATCAAATTACCAAATAATCCACAAGAAAACAATGCGATCAGATTGCTAATTAGAATATGCATGCACATATTTAAGGATTTGGCATTGATCATCTGGTCTGGTTGGTTTAGTTTGCAAATTTATGGTTAGTAAAGATGATGTACGGGCCACTATTGCGACCATCACCGAACTATGCATACGACGACATTAAATAACTACGTGGGCTTCCACATTACGCTTCCTGTAGGGGATGAGCAAAACAGTCGTAACAGGAGGATCCACTCAGTGCTCGTCATCTAGACAGATTAGCCGACTTTCCATACATGCCTCGACTTGCAGTTCATCCATTTTGTTAGTTTGAAAGATATTGAAGATGGACGTTTAAGTTGAGGATTTCATCAATAATTTATTCTTATGGACCGATTAGCCAGTTTCAGCTCTGGGCAGCGTAGCATAAAATGCAACAAAATACATTGTTCACTGAAATACACATGCAAAAATGTGAAATTAATAGTCTTAGGTAGTGAACTACTAGTTCAATGCTAGTTTCAGTCGAATTAACGAAACAAGATAAATGAATGCTCTAAGTTCTGGGAGAAAAGTCCCGAAACATAACGCGACCATTTCAATCCCGAATTTCCAAAGGATTATAGCTATTGGGACGACACTAAGGGGGAGAATGCAATTCAAAGTTAGACGGCATAATTGAGACAATAAGCTGAAAATTATAATAAGGATTGTTAGCAAACTTTGGAAATGAGCTCCCTTTAGTACTGGTGAAGAAAGTAAATATGGCCTCAACTAGTTTGCTGCTTCCTTTCAAATCTGTAGTGTACTGGTTCTATCTCTATTTTTTTGGTTTCCGATACCTTTAAATCCAGCAATTATGCTTTATATCAGGTAAACATATAAAAATTTGGAGGATAATGGCGGCACGGTAAGGGTTGCATCACATGCGGCACAAACCTGGAGGGTCCATGAAATCGAAGTGGACCAGGTCATCAATGCCCAGTTTCTTTAGCTGAAGCACCACTGTGCCGAGATTGGAGCGCAAAATCTCGGGGTAGGTGTTGTCTTGCATTTCAGTACTGTAGGCCCGTTCGGTGTAGAGGCGGAAACATTTGCCCGGTCGGGTGCGGCCTGCACGCCCGGCACGCTGTTGAGCGGAGGCTTTGCTGATTGCGGTTACTAGTAAAGACTCGACACGAATGCGCGGATTGTAGACCTTCTGCTTCGCAAACCCAGGGTCAATAACAAAGACGACCCCATCGATAGTGAGGGAAGTTTCCGCAATATTTGTCGAAACAACAACCTATAGAATAAGAAATCATGTAGGTCAAGAACCAGGGCCATGTAACGCGTGTAGGCGTGAGCATGCGCAATCCATGATTTTAGGGTAGGCAGAAAAATTGACCAAGACTAAAAATATTTAATTGATTCGGGAGTATCCTTTGAACGTTTACAAAGTTTATGAACTGCAGCGTCTAATATCTCTGGTTTTGCGTATTCTTATTACTTCAATAGCCAATGAGCTGAAATTGAAGAAATGAGTAAAAAGGGAAAAGATAGGCGAAAAGGTCTCGGGGGATGAGATATTGTTAAACCTAACCGTTCGCGTTAGAGGGCTTTTGCTGTGATGAGTGCATCCATTAAGGCGTTAAAATGCACATCATGAAATCTTAAATCGTCAAAAGATAAAAGAGAAGTACCTCAACCAGTTAAAATAACTAAATTAGCTCTTTTGATTTTTAATAAGTGCGCTGCATAATCAGGCAAGCATTCGCTGCCTGGGGATGAGACGCATTTGAAATTCTGGTCAAGTACAACAAAAGAAACATCAACAGTTTAATAGTAAAACAAATCCTTGTCAAGCTGCTCATAACCTAATAACCAACGATAAATGTCAAAGAAACATGTATGAGAGCGGATCAGCTACAAATACAGACGACAACAGCGTACGCACGATCGACAGTCAATCGGTCTCCAGAAATCAGAAGACACGGGAAAAAGAGCAAAGGGTCATACTTTTCTGCCAATTGCTCCATTTTTGCGAGGTGCAGGAGGAGGATCAAAAATTCGTTGTTGAAGGTTGGGTGGTAGCGTAGAGTATAGGGGAATGCACCGAAGTTCGCCGACGTCTGGACCCAGAGAGTCAACCTCACGCTGGATGCGTTTACAAGCCTCTTCAATTTCTTCTTGGCCAGTCAAGAAAAGGAGAATATCACCTTCGCTCTCCTCACACATGTGTATCTGGATGACAGTTCGAATTGCAGCCTCTAGATAATCACGCTCAGGCTCGGGTGTGTAAAATATTTCCACGGGGTGCGTCCTCCCAGGAACTGTCATGAGAGGTGCTTTATCGAAGTAATCCTGAAAGATGGTGTGCATGCGCAGTGGTGAAAAGTTTGGACAGGCTAACAGAGGCAGTCAGAATCAGTATTTAGCACGCAAAGACAAAATGCTTACTTGAAACTTTCCTGCATCTAGAGTGGCACTCATTACCACAATTTTCAAGTCGGGGCGCTGACTAATGATTTCTTTGAGCAAGCCCATCAAAATGTCTGTGGCCAGAGTGCGCTCGTGGGCCTCATCAAGCAGTATAACGCCATAGTTTTCAAGCAAAGGGTCGGACATACCTTCTCGCAGCAGCATACCATCTGTCATATACCTAGGAAAAGCGTGAGAAAAGGGGAACCGTGTACTCAAAGTGGTATTACTGGTTTGCTTTGGCAGATTGGCGGCTCAAGACATTAAAAGCAGGCCACGGTAAGGGCTGGGTATGAGCGAGAGTACACCAGAGAATGAGCTACTAAAAATTTAAGCCTAAGGAAAATGTTTATGATGTTAGTGATGTGTCGTACATTCGCATCTCGTCGTCAGAGACCAGGTAAGTCAGAGAATGGGTTATTTCTAGCTAAGGTAACAACACATAAGCATCTTATTTTAATCTAGCGAAATGCGAAAGCAAATAAACAAATGGCACCAGCAGAGTCAAACTAACTTTAGGATTGTAAGATTGGAAGTACAATCCTCGAAACGGATGCTGTAACCGACTTGATTTCCAAGCTGGCAATCCATCTCCTCAGAGACACGCTGGGCCACGGACATCGCTGCAACTCTACGCGGCTGCGTACATGCAACGCATTTTTTAGAGGTGTAACGAGACTTCAGCCATTCCAGACACCACTGAGGTATTTGTGTGGTTTTACCTGATCCTGTTTCACCGACCAGGACCGTAACCTTAGCAAAATATGGAATATATAATAAAACATACCTGATTTTCCGAAAGGACTTTAAAAAATTCCTCCTTGTATTCCCAAACGGGGAGAGTGACGCGTTTTCGATATATATCAAAGTAACGTTGAGTATATGCAAGTCCTGAAATAACGGATAAATATTTGAAAATGATTAGAACACGCAGATTTCTAAATTTTCAGTCATTTTCTAGTAAGAACGGAGGTAGAGACGGTAGTTACCGATAATATTAAAGTTAAATGTGGATAGACAAAAATGCGTCTTATTAACTGACGTCAATCGATGTAAAATAATCAAAAACCAAAATATAGCGCCAGATCGAGGTCAACTGGGACGCCAAAGAGCTGAAATTTTTTCAAATACGCCTGTTGGGCCCGTCGTTAAACCGATAGTTTTGATTCCAGTTGGAGCCTGTTGAAGGCGAGTAGGCTAAAGATGAGGAATGACTTAGGAGGCGTTCGAAAGTGATTAGAACACTTATCTGATTTGGAAGAGCGGTGCAGGTAACCAAAAACAGACCTAAGTTCAGCTGAGACCAAGCGATTACTTGTCATGCCTTTGTTATCATCACTGCAGTGAAACCTAGGCGACGCACTTGTTTTTGACATATATGATCAGAACCGAGTATGTTGACTTCTACAGATAACTACTGCGTGCAATCATGCCCTGGTCAGGTAGGGTCATAACCAATCAGCAACAAAGTTTGGAGTGAGGCATTTCGGTGATAAATTAAACGAATACAAAATGGTAAAGTGATCGAAATTGGCCTATCACAGCTTACGAGGATTTTTGAAGAAAAGAGATTACTTTCATGATAAATCTTTCCAAGAAACTAGTTTCTTGGTGGTATACCACCTTCTGAATGCTGTGTAAACATTTTATAAGGCACGTTTGCCATTTTCTCAAACTGAGTGTTCAACTCTCTTATTCTGAAAAGCGACAGGTGCACTCTAACATCAGCCCAGCAAAAACTAAAACAGGCCTTAGACTCAAAAAAGATGTGATCTTTGAATGCTATCATCCAAAGTATACCGAATGAAAAAGGAAATACAACTCGCCAGAAACAAAAAAACTTCAAATTTAGTAGCCTAAAGGGCAGAATTTACTGTTTCGCATGGGAGATGGTGATACAGACAGAATAAAATGACGCATCAAGAAAGCAGTTTCCAAGTCATCGCAATAATGCAAATTACAGTTTAATGTTGATAAAGATAATTATTTCAACCTAAAAAATTTCATAAAAGCCAGCTTGCGAAATTCTACTGCTAAATATCGCTGTCTGTACTATATGTGCACGAGGATCCCTCCTTCCCCGGGTAGTTACGATTTAAAAGTAAAATGAATTCCTTTAAAATGGAAAGCGAAGAAGCTCGCCCACTTAAACTAAGAAAATGTTGTTAAACAAAAAGCGTCTTTTAAAAGGGAACAGACCAGTATAGGGATTAACTTGGAGTTGTGCGGTTGAATTAGACGAAAAGCCTGTCCGCGGGCGATCGGGAGACCTGTCACGAGCAGAATTTCTTCCATTGTTGATGTTATCAGTATCAGAGAACCTTTAACCCAAAAATAAAAGGGAAGAATCGTTACTTCGACTTCCTAGGCTTTACATCGCCTAGATCAAGACGGTGGCGGGTAGACATAGGATGCACTTTGATGAAAGTTGAGCACGCCGCGGTACTGTGAACCAATTTAAACAACTCTGATTGATGCACAACACGGATTTAATAAATATTTTCTTGAAATGTTTCAAATTGACTTTCTCCTCTTAATCAGAAGTATTTACTTGTTTAGTTGTTTGCTCGAATATTTGACTTTATGCAATTAGTCGATGAGTGTGCTGGTGGTGAACCAAAATCTGGTGACTCTAACTTTTGAGGAAAAAGTGAGCGATACGAGAGGCTTACACAGTTATAGACGAAACGCCAATGGTGAATGAAAACGCCTTTTTAACCGAAGTAATGAGAGCCTCCGCCGCAATAAAAAAAATCGAATCAGGGTCTCAGCCCAACATGGCCAACGACGGCTCAGCTCGGCTATTTAAGTATAAGCGGACTGCCAAACAACCCGACGAAATAATGTAGTGGATTTGTATAAAGAAGTCTCCTTTTCCTGTGATAATGTTCTTTAATAATATTTTAACAATTGTTCTTATTGTACTACAATATTCCCCGATTGCCCAGCATAAGGAACGATCCTTTCTTCCAGCATCGATGTTAAAATTCCAAAAAAGTACCTGGAATTAGTTATGTATAACGTGATGTGTCTTTTAAATTCAAACTGCAATTTAGAAAACGAAAGGGAAATATTTGTCTTCCTGTGAAAATAAGGGCGGCACTCATAGAAAACAACAAGGTTAAAACTCGCAAATAAAACCCGTAAACTCCCCGAGAACGTGCACACTATAAATTAAACGAGATTTTCACGTATCACAAAAGCACACAAAAACAAATGATGCAAATACTCTCTGAATTTAAAGGTTATAGACTGTCAAATTATTACGGTGATAGCGCAACGAGCACCGACACTCCGTTTGAAGGAAAGCTCGGTTCCACACGTAATAACCGAAGAAATCATGACGCGATTCCAGCACTGAGGTCCAAAAACAGAGTACTGAGGATTGATTAACAAACAAATCATCCTTCCTTTCATACTTCATTCAGTCGATATTCACTCATGAAACAAACACTCCTTCTCTCACAACAGCAAACTCCGAAAGGTTAGCGACATAATATAGTATTTTCTTCTCACCTACATCGATAACGACAGGATTTCTCCGACAGAAATCTGCCAGGTCACTCTTTGAGTATTGGCAGTTATATTTTATGAGCCGGAATCGATGACCTTCCCAAATTCAACGGAAAATGGTGAGCTGCCGAAGAAATGGAAAATTGCAGAAAGGATGGTCCTGGTTGTAGTTTGATGCTTAGCATCCAATAATTAGACTTCCATTTTGTGCAAGATCACGGAATGGTTTTAAAGCGATATTTTTTGAATTATCCAAAGCAGAAGTATATAATGTGTGTTGGCAGCGTTGCTTTCACAATAAGGAATCATGTATTATGAGTGGTCTTTACGCGCAGGAAAAATGGACATGAGTTATAGACTATGGCCATAAAGGCCTAGGGAGTCCTGGGCACTAACTGATGCAAATTCATCCAAATCTGTTGCTAAAGTCTTCCATGTTTGGTCATCGGCTAAGCGTCTGAATGTACCATTGCCTTTACTTGACTGTAACAAAAATTTAGGTAAAGAGGATTTTAGCAAAGCAGAATTGTTAAATTCATTTTTTGCCAACAAATTTACCACTCCCTCACTCACTCAACTCATCTGCTTTCAAATTTAAATTCAGTTCTAACCATTGATTTCTCGACTTCAAGTATTCAAAAGAAAAATTCAAAAATTCACAGTCGGTTGGAACTGATAACATTCCAAAATCACTTTTTAAACAGTTAAGTAATTTTCCACCTTTAGTAAACGAAATTATTCTGAGTATTTCTCGAAAATAGTTTCTTCCCCGGTTATTGGAAAAATTCTATTATAATACCAGTTTTTAAATCTGGTTCCCGCTCTGATATTCATAACTATCGCGGTGTTCATAAAACGCCCTCTTTGCTAAACTTTTCGAAAAAGAAATTGCAAAACAAATTACGAATTTTTGCATGGATAATCAAATTCTAAACTCCTCCCAACATGGCGTTTTACCAGACCGTGCATGTGAAACCTGCCACACGTCTTTTCTTAATCTACAAACCTCTCTTCGTAATGAGCATCTATGTGTAGTAGTTATCTATATTAATCTTAGTAAGGCATTGGATAAAGTTCCTGATAGATGACTTCTAGCTAAACTAAAGGCTATAGGATTTCGTAGTCCCCTTACTGACCTTATTCGATCATAACTATCTGATCGAAAACAAAACGTTTTAGTGAGATCCTCAAACTCAAGGTACCATATTAGGTCCTTTGTTGTTCTTACTTTACATAAATGATATTTCATCGATAGTTAAACATTCTCAATCTTATATTTATGCTGATGACCTCAAATGCATGTAATCCTTCTCTAACTCTGCGGCCGAACGATGCCTAGAACAAATTTATTCGGACTTAGACGCTATTTCAGCCTGGAGCTCCACATGTCTAATGGAGCTGTCAACTTCTGTCTGTCGATAAATGAGTTTTGAGCCTGTACGGCTTCCTGTATATATATGTTTGAAAGTAAACATCCCAAGAAATAAAATTTAAGTTGAATATGTTGTATGGGAAAAGGAGCTTTTCTGTTTATATTTTAACAGCAGTTCTCCAGGTCATCATCCGATGTAGGCGGGTAGCATATGTGACAAAAAACTGTTAACATTAGAACTGCGCAAAAAAATCGATAATGTCATGAAATTTGTGCCATTGGGTGGCCGCAGTGTGTACCAGCCTGCCCTGGTTGGTTGAAGTTTCTTCAACTTCCATTTTGAAATTTCTGTACACCGCATCCAACTCGATATGCCGGTTGAAACATGACTCCTCTGAGTGCATCGCCTCGAGGAACTCTAAACAATTTTTGAAGGGACAGGAAAAGGAACCAAGTGGTTACACTCAGGTGCCCAAATTAAATAAATAGTGAACCCTTCCTAACATTAAGAATTCGACTGAACTCATCGAAAGACACCTAAGGAAGCATCAAATTCATGTGGCGCACAAACTGACAAGTACTTTGCGTACCCAGTTTGTCCACCCTAAGGATGGGGTCCACTAGTTGGACAAGAAATAAGGCACATTGAAGATCACGCGTGAAGCATGTGATACCGTATATTGTGGTCAGACTGGAAAATCCGCCTGCACACGCATCCATGAACATCAGTTAGCCATAAAGCGGCGGGACCATCTATATATATATATATATATATATATATATATATATATATATATATATATATATATATATATGGCAAAAGACGTTATACCGTACTTCCGACATAGATACTAGCTAAAAGCCAGAAACCGCATAGAGAACGCTGGGGGACCCACTGAGGAGCCGAACCCCTCATTGCTGTGTCACACAGCAGCAGAAACATCGGCGAAACACGTGTCTGGGCTTTTTAGCTAGTATCTATATCGGAAAGTACTGTATCTTTACTCCTATAAGATTCATACTACTTGTAGTACTACTTGTTTGTAGAATGGGCATTACGTGGTTATTCCACAGTGGTTGATTGTCTTCGACCCAAATGTTCATTGAAATTTCGGGTCTGACCCTATAAAGTCATGTCCGAAGCACCTGACTCCATGTCCTGCACTTAATAATTTCAGAAATTATTTACCCGATTATTCTCTGGAGTCCATATACCAGAAACCGCGTAGAGAACGCTGGGGGACCCACTGAGGAGCCGAACCCTCGTTGCTGTGTCACACAGCAGCAGAAACATCGGCGAAACACGTGTCATGGCTTTTAGCTAGTATCTATGTCGGAAGTACGGTATAACGTCTTTGCCATATAAGATTCATACTACTTGTAGTACTACTTGTTTGTAGAATGGGCATTACGTGGTTATTCCACAGTGGTTGATTGTCTTCGACCCAAATGTTCATTGAAATTTCGGGTCTGACCCTAAAAAGTCATGTCCGAAGCACCTGACTCCATGTCCTGCACTTAATAATTTCAGAAATTATTTACCCGATATATATATATATATATATATATATATATATATATATATCTGAAGATGGGCATCCCAAAAAAGTATACTTCGAAGTAAAAACTTCTTTGGCAAACAGTAAGTAGATTTAAGTAAGTAAATTTTCAACGCTGGTTCATCAGGTCATCGTCGCACTTGTGGTAAGTGTGCAAAAAACAACCTTTAACATTTAAAACGTACCAGAAAATCGATATTGCTGAATCAGTCCTGCCCATAGCTGTAATTGTAGGTCGATATCTCGTCCAGATTGGCTGCCACCTTTTCCAATTTTCCTTGAGATTGTTGTACACGGCATTCAATTCGATGTGCCGATTAATGCACGATTCATCAAAATGAATGGTCTCTAAGAATTCGTGGCCTCTTTTCGATGGGCTGAAGCTAACAATGCACGTTTCGTCCCATGCAAATGTATGCCCAGGTTCTAGTGTATACATGGCAACTTGAGACTAGTGGTCTCGTCTCTTTACAGCCAACTGATGTTGCGTAGACGTGTAGAGACCAATTTTCCTGTTTGGCCGCAATAAACCACTTAACAAATAATGCACGGGATTTTGTAAATGGCTTCTTTTTATCCCAATTGACAACCCTATCCTTAGGGTGTACAATCTGGTTTGGAAGTGTAGTTGTTGGTTTGTGGGCACACGTAAATTAGGTGCTTCCACGTGTGTCTTTCAACGAGTTTAGACCCGTTCGTAATGCATGGAAGTGTTTGTCAGTATTTTAAAGTGGGCGCTTGATCAAAAAATCAAGTTCCTTATGTGGAGCTAATGAAGTTCTCACCTTCAAAGTGTCGCTACATGTGTTTTGGGCCTGTAAGGCTGCCGCAACCTGTTATTTTTAAAAGTTGCCCTATGACTGAATGTTCCCCCATCAAGGACCACTCAATAAGATCTTTCGCCTCATGCCGATATAATTACGGCCAGAGCTGCTCATATTTGCGGATTTTTTATTATAATTTCTACCTTCCTAAAATTAAATTAAGACTTAATCGTATGTTTGGGCTTCCCATTCTTGAATTTTGTTGTCCTTTCTTCGGTTAATGAACGAATCTAGCCGTTTAAAAATTGAAAATGCCCAACGACATTTCACAAAAGAACTCATGTATTCGACTCGTTCAAATACTTCCTACTCAACTAGATGCCAGCTGACGAAGCTAAAATTTCTTTGGGTCAGGAGACTGGAGGCAGGCTTTATCTCCTTCTTCAACTAAATAATAGCTGACATCTCCCCGAACTTTCTGTCATCACCCCGTTAGTCTACCTTATAACCTACGACATTCTGCACTAATTATACCTCCTACTACATCCTCCACGCGTAAACGCTCTCTAATATTTGCTTCTATGCATAGCCTTCTTTGGAATAACTTGCCTTTTGAAATTAGGTCATCAACTAGTCTACCTGCATTCAAGCTAAGATTGCACATTTATCTTAAAACTGATTCAATTAAACCTTTTTATTATCTTCAAATATTCCGAGCAGCTTTCTCTATGACTCGGAGAAAGGAACATCAAGAATTTAAGTGACTCTCTTGGAAATATTTTTTCTCTACCTCGGGTCCCCCATGAATCGTGATATCTCTTTATATCACCAGTCGTTCAAAAGATCAAGTCATTCAGATGTACACATTCGGACGTACACAGTCTTACATGCTGCCATTTCGTTGAATACTTACCATCATCAGAAATCAATTCTGGATCCAAAGATGGTGAGGCCTCAAGTTCACTGACGCCTTTTCATTGAGATTTTGTTTCATGCGCCATAGTGATCAAAAATGAACCATATCGACGTTTCATTATGCGTTATGTGTATGCGAGACCTCGCAGCTCTCTGTAGATATTGTCAACTCTAAAATCGCTTTGGTAAATCTGGAACCTCTTGATCCTCTGATTGCTCAAGCCTACACCTCATTCTGCGTTAATCGATTGTCGTCTGACGAATTAGTAGATTTTTAACTTAAAGGAACTATAACCAATGCCTCTGACACAGTTATCCAAAAATCTTTTCAAGTCATTGGGATAATTAGCTCCGAAACCGAAGAACGTATAAAACGCAAGCATAATTTTATACTGCGTAATATTCCCAGTAACATATCTGCTTTCGACGGCACGCGTTTGTTTCTGGAAACCAGTGGCTTGGGATTCCGAGTCGCGTATGCTAAACAACTCCACTCGCTTAGTCGTAATGCTTCCATATTAGTCAGGCTCTTTTCCTTGATAGAAGTTGACTTCATACTCTCTAGGAAGGAGATCAGTAGAGAATTTTGTCGAAAATGGCATTCCTCGGTTTCCCATGACCTCACCCCAATGCAGAGAAACCTGAAAAATTTTAAATTGTCGACAAGCAACAGATAAATGACTACCGCTGTTGCCATGTTGAACAAATCGCCTCCAATTTCATCTACGGCTTCGCCATCTGAATCCCCAGCTAACTCTGCACGGAAACCGACCTTGATTAATCTTTTGGGATCCCAAGAAAAGAGTACTTCCTTTTTTCGTTCCCAAGACGGCAGTACTCCTCCTATTACCATACCCATACCAAGTTTACCAGTTACTCCTTGTAAACCAACGCAGATTTCTAGCTCAAAGACAAGTCTGGCTAAAGTCTCAACCACTCGAAAACCGCAAACATTTAGCCTCTCCACGAAAATTACTCCGTTACGATCGCCTATTTCTCCCGGAAACATCCCCATCCCAACAACATCGAATTTCCAGCTATCACCCAGACCTCATACTGAGGCTGATAAACGAAACATACAAGCATTCTTGCCCGAAAATAGTGCTTCTGTGCCACTCAAAACAATGCATCCCCCACCCCGCAGCTAATTTTCTCTACGGTCGTTTCCCCAGTTGTCTATCAATATGAAGGGTCCTGCTGGACTACTAGACTCACTTGACCTTCTGTGTCACCTTAATAGGAATACTCTGCAGTATCCTGTCCAGGGATTTCCCGGTCATGCCCCAATAGTTAGCAGTTGTGCTCAGTTCCCCTGTCTGTCCTTTCCACCCCCATATTTTACTCCCCTTCATCCACATTGGGCGCGTATGATCCTACAACCTTTTTTCCAGTACAGGGCGGGCGCACCCGCCCCCTATGTTTAGTGGCCCGTGAACCACTGGATGAATTAGCCGCCCTCCCTAAAAAACAACCACCTTGCCCGCTTAAACTGTTCGTTCTAAATGCCAGATCGTTGCTCAATAAAACGCCCCTGCTTCAGACTCTAGTCTTTGTCCACTGCCCAGCTATCGTTATAGTAACTGAAACATGGACAACACCTTCCGTAGCCAACCCCAAACTCTCTCTTTTAGGTTATACTTGTACTCGAAATGATCGCCGTGACAGTCGTGGTGGAGGAAGCTTTATCTATATTAAACAAGCGCTGGCATTTCGAAACTTAGACCATCCACAATTTACTGCGGTTGACGAGAGCTGCTGGCTTCAAATTACCTTACAAAATAGGAACTCTTTACTCATTGGCTGTGTCTATCGCCCGCCCAATACCAGTGAGGATTTCGATCTTTGTCTCTCACATGCATTCCATGCCGCAGTTGACTTAAATTTTAAGTTTTGCTTAATTGCAAGTGTATTCAACCTTCCTGACATTCGCTGGTTTCCGGTCCCCTCCGGCCCCAGAAAGTTCGAGGACTTTCTCGAGGCCGTAGATATCGGCATGAAGACTAAGGTTGCTGACGGCCCCATCCTAGGATCAAGCATACTTGATCTAATCTTCTGCAGAGGTTGCCTGCCTTTGACAGTGTCATCAGTAGGCCCACTTGGGAGCTCAGACCATGATATCGTTGTTTCTACACTACAACTCGAAACCAAATGAAACGCTTTCCAAAAAATATAGCTTTTTCTTTGATTTCTCGATTAGCGCTTTCGACAGAATTATTGATACATCGTAACTCCCACGTCTGGTCTAATTTCTTTATGTGTCAGGATGTGAAGACCTGTACCGGTATGCTTTACGAAGTTTTAGATCCACTTATTTCTCGTTTTGTTCCCCGTAAGAAATTAATTAATGTCACGGATGAGGTTTATCTCCCTTTATCTTTTTGCCTAGGTTGCGTAAACTCTCTCGTCGATTCCATTTGCAAAACGAAATTTCCATTCAGCCCTTGATTAACCGTATTTTTGAGCAGGCCAAGAGGCTAACCGAAGAAAAACGGCTAGCCAAAGAGGTCAAATATGTCGAAAACCGTTCGTTAAATGTAACGAAACTTTTTCACGTGCAATAAGAACCCATAGTAAAACATGGCATCCCGTACTACTGGACTCCGTTGGCAATCCTGTAGTTGATGACAAATTGACGGCTGATAGTTTTAACGTTTTCTTGTCCAGAACATTTATTGAAAATTCGACCGCTCCCCCTCCGCCCGTCAAAGTTTGGACCGGTGCCGTCCTCAAGACCATAACTTTTACCCTCTGGGACGTAACCGTAGCCATTCGACGTTTTCGTCAATCTTATAGTCCTGGACCAGATGGCGTACCGATCAGCATTATAAAGACGGATGCTAATGATATTTTCCCATCACTTCTATGTAAGATATTTAATCTAGCTCTTGAAAGTCAAACTTTTCCCAGTGTATGGAAGGAATCGCACATTCTACCTATCCCCAAGCACGGTTAATCTACGTCATTTGACGATTTTTGGCCAATCAACACACAGTCCGCAGCTTCGAAAATCCTGGAGAACTTGATCAAAGATAAGATGATGTATCATATAACTGAGAATAACCTATTGAGTGCAGCCCAGCATGGGTTCCTCAAAACAAGGTCTTGTGACACATGTCAGCTCTCTTTCTTTGATTATTTTCTACAATCTAGGGATAATGGCTTTGCACTTTACATAGTCTATTTCTATTTAACCAAGGTCTTCGATCGTGTTGACCATGCCCTTCTTCTCCTGAAACCCTCCTCTTTCGGTGTATGTGGTAAGCTTCTGAGCTTGATATCTGCTTACCTGAGCTCTCGTACACATAGTGTTAAGATCTACAATGCTATCTCAAACTCGGCACGTGTGAATAGTGGAGTTTTTCAGGGAAGTGTGCTAGGCCCACTTTTATTTTGTCTTTTTGTCAATGATGTGCCAGGTTTATTTCGAAATGGTAGGCCCTTTATGTATGCCGACGATACAAGCCGGCAGATCGCGACACCGTGCTTGATCTATTAAAAAATGATCTCGAGGCCTTTGCCCAGAGGTGCTGCACATGGCACCTTTCCCTTTCTTGGCACAAATGTTCCGTTATGGTTGTCGGTGACAACCATCAGCTTCATCCAAGCATAGATGGCCACGATATAAATGTACCTGGCGTTGTTAAAGGACCTGGGCATATCATATTCCAATGGTCTGAATCTTTCTGAGCATTGCGCCCTGATTGTCTCCAAAGCACGCAGAACTGCCGGGTTTATCCTCCGAAATTTTAAAACGATTGATATTAGACTCCACCTTTATAAAATTGTACGTTAGACCTGGCCTGGAATACTGCTCGTTTCTATTTAGCCTTCTGCGCGCTAGCGAACGGAAGAAAATAGAATCGGTCCAGCACTTCTTCACGAAAAGAATTTTATCGTTGGAGCACCGTAATCTGTCGTATCAAGAACGCTGTGGGCTTGTAGACATTGATCCCTTATGGTTTCGCCGAGGGCAGAAGGGACGCCTTTTGCTATTTAAGCTTTTGAATAGTCATACATTTAATCCCCTTACCACTGTGAGGCAGCTTGACCATCCTCGGCACAGCAGTCATCGCAATGTCTTTTTATTTATTCCATTAGCTCGCACAGTTTAAGTATCGACGGTTCTTTTTCGGTAAACGCCATGGCCATGTGGAATAAATTCCCCATAATATTAAAATCAAGCTGAGTTATTCTTTGTTTAAGATAACTTTTACTAGTTTTTTTGCATTCAGAACAGTTTCCATGAATTCTGGGCACCGACACAGTAGAATCTGTTTTCCTGTTTGACGGAGTGCGCGGCATCTGAACCCGATCCCAGGTGTTACCTTGAGGGATACGGCACCGTCTCTGCAGCCTGCACCCGTTGAACTCTTCGACAGACAGTGAGCAATCGTACTTGGATGCTTTCTTGCCTGGGGCAGAATCCCGGTTCCTAGCAAAGACAGAGAGACTGCATACAGACTGCAATTATATTAGCCCTTCCCTGATCTGAATTGCTATCATCTTTAATGGCGGCAGTTTTTTCTCCTGAATAACATACAGATAGGAAAAACACTTATATTCAGGAGTTTTTTTTTCACTGCTAGCCTCTACACAGTGAATATTTCATCTGACAATGCCTGTTAACCGGCATAAAATACAACTATTATTATTATTATTATCTTATGCTGAAATGCTGCTGCAGTATAAACCTACTCTACCACCTTAACGTATTTTCCTAAGCAGTTTTTTTCTCCTACTCTCTATTCGAAAATGGAAGCCTATTGAACTCTGCCTCTATTTTTAAGGTAGGAGTTGTTTTTGACTGCCTATTTTATAGTTCAATATTAATTTCAAAACATCGCTAACTGTTGACCTAACAGGACAAGTTCTGCTTATATTATTAAATACTTGTACATTTTATCTGCACACATTGTCATAATTTTATTTCGTTACATATATTGTTAAGACAGTAACTTGCCAGCGCTAACCAAATATAAATTATAAATTCTAAAATTGATTTCATCGCTGTCAAATTGAAAAAAAGCATAACAAATCGGGACTTTTACATAAGATTTAACAAGGTGATATCCAGGATAATGTTTTTAATTGGATCAAAAGTATTCTCCCATGAAGACAATCGAAATAACTTTCTGAAACCACCAAATCAAAATGAATGTCAGTAGGAATTGATGCTCAACAGCTTCAGTCTTAGGCCCCCTTCTCTTTCGCATTTCTATAAACGTCTGTTATGAGAATCTTGGTGGTTAAACTGTCATGTTTGCCGCTTGTAACTAAATGTGGAAAACGATCAGCTCTACTGACAATGCCCAGAAACTACACGAAAACCTTGATAAACTAGCTGTCTGTTTCAGCAAGCGGCTTCTGACGTTAAATATACTCATATGTGAATTGTTTTACGCTTTGATTCCGGTGGGACATATTTCCACAAACACTTGTAATGAAAAAATGGGGTTTCAATAAAAGAAGTTGACATGCACAAAGATCTAGGTACATCGAAAGCTTCAAATCTACTGCCCTCTAAAAAATCTCAAACAGCTGTCCAAAATTCGATGAACATCGTATCCTGGATCACGCCTGTTTTCATGTTCTTTCCTCGAGAACTGTTTGCACCGATCTTTCGTACATTTTTCGATGGCATTTGGGATATAGAATGCCAGAATTGGTGTCCTAGTTGAGGAAAAAGTGATCCCATTGAGCACGGACAACGATGGAGGACAAAACTTGTGGACAGTCTTAGGTCTCCGTCAAATGCAGGAAGACGTAGTAAGCTGAATTTGTTTACCCTATCTGATAAAAAATAGGGGACATGGATGTTTGTTGAAATCCAAAGATATATTTTAAATTAGAAACATGACTTTCCTGCATAGTCATTCATATAAGGTCAATCGCAAATTTGCACGCCTATATCATCAGAATTTGTATTTTAGTGAGTGGGTAGTTTGATTGTGGAACTCACTTCCAAATGAAAAAGGGGCGCCGGATACCCTGGATCTGTTAAAACGGCAATAAGATTGCTTAATATTTGAGAATCGTTAATCCTCAAAACAGGATTTTCTCCGGCCAGCCATATACTTTACTTCATTGTTTCAATTGATATGTATCGCACCACTGCAAATTTGATGCAAAAGGTTTCCGTAAACCTTAAACACGACTACATTTTATGTTTTATCTTAATAATTTAACTTATAATCTCGACTGAGCATAAATAGGGCCACTAATGGAAGCACCCGTAACCCTCAAATACGTATGTACCCAATTTTGGATTTCATAGACAACGTCTTAGTAAAAAAACTTTCTTGAGCCGTGGGAGAGCTATTTATTTCTCTTCTGTAGTGATGCAGCAGTTTTTTGTGAATTAATGTCGGTTTTTCCAAAGGAATATTTGAGTTTGTGCCATTTTTCGTTTTTTTCGTTGTTAATGACTTTCTTGGTAATAGGCTAAATTATTTGGGAAGACAGTTGCGAGACTCATCCAGTAGTTTCTTATCTATGCATCCAAAAAGGACACAAATCTGAATAAGCCTTGAGGAGGTGCCAGTTGAAAGCCGGGTTACAGTCAAAGAGAATCACTTGCACATTGTGACCGAACCTCTGCAATATCCGCCATCAGGATCTTCCGTCTTCGGTTCTCATTTAAGCTTGATCACAAAATCCCACTTTGCTGATGACAATAAGTTTTGTCAATGATGACACTGCTAAGGCACAATTGTTAAGCCCGATCTTTGGAAACACCCTTAATGTTGTGTCCGAACGACTTTCTTCCTTTTATTCGCGTTCAGATATAAGGAATAGTATAATTGATGTCTCGATGAATTTTATTTAAGAACCTCTCATCGGAACCGGATCTTATTTCAATCTCGATTATGCAGAAGGTGTCTGACCTTCCCTAAATGCTTTGTCATCTATTATCTGACCATACTTCAAGTGCTTTATTTCTAAAAACGTGGAGGACTGCAACCATCGTTCTATTATTCAGAGCTTTGTGTCGATTCAAAGTAAATAACTTTCGATACGTGTAGAAAAATCATTCTCTGTTTAAACGTCTTAAAATTTTTTTAAAAAATGCTTGAGTTCCGTCTAGCTTCTAAGTTTCTGAGCTCTCTACAACAACAGTTTTCACCTGAGAGAACGTTTTAATGTGGTGTTAATTCTTCATGAATCTTATCACATCTCTCCGTTATGAACAGCTGTCTCTGATTGTTGTCTACTTCGATTTTAGCAAAAAAACTGCCAAAGAGACATCTTTAATTTAGAGTGGAAGCCCTTGGCATCTGGCCTCTTCTACTTAACTTCATCGGGAAATTTGAACTGAAGATATCGAAAAACCTGCTGGAACACAGCCGAGTCATATACGGCTATATGATGAGCACTAATAGACAATGAGAGCGAATTCTTACTCTTTGGTCTCCAAACGGAGGACTGAAGACTGACGACCAATTTAAAGAATCCCTTCTTTCTAATTTCTTTGAGTTGATCTTTATTCAAGAGTCTACTGATTCATCTCCCAGGTTTTTTTAAATTGGCGGCTCGCCGAACTCCGCCCCGAATTTAGCCATATTTTTTCTGCTTCTTTTCTAGCTCCCCGTATATTCCAAATATTGTTGACTATTGTTTTAAAAATCGCAAATCGTTCTGAATCGGATATGCCTACCATACTATTCATTTCTGCTGTTCACATGGTTCTTCACATAGTGCAGCAATTATCCACTTTGCATTTATTTATACCGTGATACTAAATTTGTAATGATGGGGCCCTCTGGACCTTAAAAATACTATTTTTATTTATATTTATACCCTTAGTTAAGTTAAACTCCCCTCTTTTTTTCCTTCGACAGAGTGACTATGCCTTCAGTCTGTCCGAGTAAGGGCGGTATTTTTCCGGCTGGAACCAACGAAATCGCTTGATCCGGACCGAATAGCTGCACTTGTACTTAAAATAATTGCTAACGAACCGTGTGGATCATTGTCTAATATATGCCTGAAGTCGATCAAAGAAGGTGAAACCCAAAAAGAATAGAAGAGTTCACTCATCACCACGGTTTACAAGAGGAGACTGCGGATGGACACCGAAAATTACCTTTAAGTCAGTTTAAAAATGCATACCTTGCAAAATAATGGGGCACATTTTAGAACGAAATCCAACGCAGTCCCTGAAAAAAACCTATTTGCAGTGCCCAAAATGGCTTTCGCTGGCAGGCACTCGTCTCACCAGTTTTCTCTATTCGTTTACGGATTCAACGAAGTTCATAGACAGAGGCAATCATATACACCTGCTACATTCTTTCACTTCAGGTTGGTCGTCGAGGGTGTATCGCACCCCATTATTTAACAACGATTTTGTAAATAGGAATTTACGAACAAATATTCAAATGTATGGAAATTGTTTTGTCCTCTAGAGTACAGAGAGTTATTCTTGGCAATTGGACCACAGTTTTGGTAAAGGTTGAAGGTGGTGTCCCACAAGTTTCTATTTAAGCCCAATTCTCTGCCAAATTTATGTGAATGACTGCCTCAAGGATTTGAATTGTGGAGCTGGTAGGTCCGCTGACGAGAAAAAATATGGCTAAAGTAAACTTCGCTATTGATGCAAAAAATTGCAATTAAATATTGAAAACTGAGTGTTTGCTAAACCTGGCAACTACTAAAGTCTAATATACAAATGGGTATGCAAATGTGTATGCAAATGTGTAGTCCTACACATTTGCACCGGTTGAAAAGTATCCTCAAAATTCGAGAAATTAATAAACAGCATTGCGTTAACCGAAGCATAAATTGACAAAGATCTGAGCCTATGGACAACCACAAACTTGATGCCCTCAGAATACTATAGGAAAGCGATCCAGAGGGCAACTAGTACTTCGCACTGGATCAGACGTGTGTTTAAAAGATTTTATCATGATCTCATCGGAAAAATCTTCAACATCTTAGTGAGACCCTATTTAGACCATGGAATACCAGCCTGGACACCGTGGTGGGAGTAAGGTATTAACCACTTCAGTAAAGAGCGCCGTTGGGCAACGAACATGTTCGACGGTCTTGTGGATTTAACATACCAGGATTGGTTGAAAAAAGCAGATCGTCTTTAAACGAACAGTCACTTACGTTCAAGCCTGCTCTTGACATTTCTGATTATCGGCGGTCATATTTCCTTATTGAAACTGGAGGATTTCTTCAAGTTTTCCCAAACAACTGACTTATTGGGTCATCCATAAAAGGTCGGACGCGAACCCACGCGATTAGAAATCTTTAATCGTTTCCACAGCCAACGAGCAGTAAGACCATGAATCTCGCTCACAAGCGAGATGGTGACCACCGACACTATTTTTGAATTTAAAAGAAGCCTTGATAGCCTTATAGTGCACTAAAGACATCTCTAACAACATGCATACTTAAAACCGGCGATGCAAAACTTTCTGATTCTACTCTCCTTTCGTATTGGTTCGCATGCAACAGCAGTGACTCGTTTGGATTGAATAACCTTTTTATAGGAGCACCTTTTAAATTTCTTCAACTTTATACTGGTTGAATATATAGAAGTAACGTTAAGTTAATAGGGTCATCAAGGTCATAGCCTGTACACGTTGACATTTAAATAAGCAGATATGGAAGAAGACGGAAAGGCGATCTCTGGAGCCAGTTGTTTATTCGTCCGATGTTTTGAATTTTTACGCGAGTTTGTTGTCGAGAAATTAAAAATTATACAGCACACTGCATAGTTAATTCACTTCTGCCGAGAATGACCTTTGGCAGCGCCACCACCATGTAACATTTGCTTATTTTGCTAGCGTCTATCTGTAAATAGGGTTTTCAAAGGCTCTGCCTATCTCCCTTATATATACTGAATTATCGATTTGTTCCTACAGTGCCCTATAAACAGCTGGCAGATTGATATGTCTCTTACTCAAGTCCTCGGTCGAGTGTCACGCTTCCTGCAGTAGGCTTGAAATTCGGTTTTAGGAGTGACTCAACATGCTCATGCAGTCAAAGTTAAAGCCTTACCCTGGTGATTACGCATCAGTGGCTACCCAGGAAAGTTTAAGCCTTTCATCTCACAGCGTCTCCTTTTGACGTGTTACCATATGGAAAAGGCGATAGGAAACTAAAAACAGCAGTTTTCAGAAAATCGACGAATACCTTTCGTATTCTTAGTTATCTAAGCAACCATCCCATTTTCACACGAACGCAACTGCATGAGAACCTGTATCGCCGAGAGAAGATCATTGCAGCGAACCAACCAACATGAATTCTGAGTTTCCGATTCCACAAGGCAGCCGTTCGCCGGCATACCTGCTGGTAGTACAGAATACCTGATCCACAACAATGAAAGGCGAAGTACTACACCGTGCACTTGTGTCAATACTTCCCTGTCCTGAACTTTAATCCGTTCAATAAGCTGCAGTTTTTTCTCCTGAAAACACTATAAGGAACGATCAGGAGTTTTTTCACTGTAAGCTTGACCCCTACTGTATACCACTTTTGACCTTGCCTGTAAACTGGCCATAAATAAAAAAATAATTAATTAATTAACTCTTCATGGTCAATGTATATCCTGGCAGTTTTGGGAAAAAACGCACACGAGAACCCAAACGTGGAACACTGAAGGGAAAGTATAACCAAATTGATGGCGGAAAGTGCCTTACGCAACTTTTGTATTCAAAAAATTCACTAGAGTAGTGTGGAAATTATGGATTGGCGCTGCTCGCAGACAGGAAGCGACAATCCACCGGCAACTCATGCAAACTAAGGACCCCATTTCCATCAACCAAAATCTGAGGTAATTTACCGCATACACAGTCCTTGTGGTAAAGCCAGTTATTTCAGTGAAACCGAAAAATATATTCACACATGATTGCACGAGCTCACTGTGAAATGGAAGGATCAACTTGTCTTGGTAACCACGCACGCGTCCTCACCATGGGACGGCTTTGACTTCGAGTGCATAAGAAACTTCGGTCAGTCGGACAACCGAATTTCGCGCCTGCAACAGGAAGACTCGCACTCAACCGATTTATCGATTAACATATCGATCACTCAGGTGCTCTATAGGCGTTGGCTACAGCTAGTAGCCATTAAGTAATTAAAGGACGAATAAATTGCCATTGGTCCAGCGAACAAAGGACGGGCATTCGTGGAGATGGACAACTCAGAATAAGTAAAACATACAGAGTAGCTACTAAGCGACAGTTAGTCATATAGCGTCTTCAATGTTGACCTCTTGAAAACCCTGGTAAGATAATTCACTAACAGCCGGAATCATATGTGGAACCAAAGAAAATATCTGAAGACTGTTTGTGACAAATACATGCACAGGATTTTATTTTAGCCTGTCTCTACGGTTTGCCAAAAATTCATAAGCCGACTGTATCTCTACAGCCATTGTCACACTGAAAGGCCCGCCTACCTACGGACGGGCTAAGTGGCTTGCTAAGAATTCAAAGAAGTTAACAGAAGGCTCAGAACACACAGCCGTATCGTCAACGCACTTCCTGGGAAAAACAAAAAGCGTTACAATCGCACCCGACGAAAAAATGGTGAACTTTAATGTCGTCACCCTATTTACCTCCATCCCTTAGAAATCAGCCATGCGTGTTCTTAATGAACCAAGAGACATGCAATACGATGAAGAGTGAAAATCTTTTAAAGGTCAGCACGCGATGGAGCTCCCAGCCTACTGCCTACGCAAGTAATTCTGGTTTAACGGCCGTATTTAAGAGTACATCCAGGTAACCCCCATCGGATCAGCAATCTCTGAATAACTGGTGGATGCGGTATTGCAGGAACCGTAAGCTTGGGACTTTCCATCCTATACTCTGAAATTCTGGATAAAATACGTTGACGACACCTTTTTCATCCGAAACTATAACTATAAAGAAAATTTTAGTAGGAACTTTAATTCGATTTTTACTCGGATTTCATTCACAATAAAGAAAGAAGTGGACGAAGTGTTCACTTTACTCAATGTTTAGGTAACGAGGCAGGAGGAAGAGACCCTCCAGACTAGTATGCTTTGCAAGGTAACAAAAACCGCAAACGTCCTGACTGCAACAACAACAATTCCGTCACAAAACGCAGTTGTGTCTGGAAGCATATTACCATATCACGACACGCAACAGCACAGAGGCCGAGGAGCTGCGAGGGCGCAAACCCCTATGTTGTCTTCTTCTTTTTCTCCTCCCTGTCCTCACCAACGAATATCATTGCAACTTCATAAGCAAATACTTGAACAAAAGGCAGACGAAGACCGAAAATGAGAGAAAACAAAAACTTGAAACCTTCTTTGTCGTGCATTACGTGAGGAACGTCTCCGAGGCAAATGGGCGCGTACTAAGACCGCTAAACGTTGGCGTAAGACACCGCCTGGATGCCGCTATCCAGTGCTTACTCATGCAATCCAAGGGTGGACTACTATGTACGGACACGACAAGAGTTTTTAGCATGTCAAATGTCTAAACTGTCTGGTCGGCTACCACATGCATAATCGATAAACGACTGAGAACCTGCATGCACCAGCAGAGTGTAGCCGTAAAGTGAAAAGATACACTATCACAAGTTGTCATGCACAGTCTAGAAAACAATCTTCAGTTCAACTTTGGTGGAGCACAACTTATCGTTTTAGCCGAAAGCAAACTGGCGAGAGCACTGATCGAATTTGGCAATCAGGAACCAACTAGATCAACCGGAAGATTGACTAACCAGCGCCAGATGAGGCCATCAAGCACCAATTGGGCCCGAGAGGAGGCAAATGAGAAGTGAGATGGATGGACATAGCACAAGCCAACAAGAAGGACCTTTTTATTAATAACTTAATAAATTGTTTTATAAGGTACCAATAAGGGGACTATCGTGTATTTTCCCCTGCTTTCTATCTGAAGAATGCGCTTAATTTAGAGGAGGAAATTTCAGATGAGTCAAACTTTTTCCACATAGATCACCATATATTTTCCATGCATTTAAACACCTGGGATCAGCATCCTCGCATGTATCCATTGTTAATATTCCTGATGGAAACCACCAATAAAACGAGCACGTGGCGCAGTGGATTCAAACGTATTTTTTCAAACCAAGAGGTTGAAGGTTCTAGCCTCGTGTTGTGCACCATTTGTGGCATGGTATGACTGCCTGACGATGGCTAATAATCCTGCAGTCTCCCCTTCTTTGTTGGTTACGTAAGTCTGCCTATATCACTGGGAACTGTGCCATTGCGTGCGGAGTTAGAGAGTGAACCCAAGGCACAACGGTACGAGTGAGTCCTAAATCTAAATCTAAATTTTTAAATCTACTAAGCTCTCTTCGTAATGATCATCGATTTGTAGTTGTTATCTATTTTGATCTTAGTAAGGCATTCGATAAAGTGCCTCAAAAACGACTTCTAGCTAAACTAGAAGCTATAGGATTTCGTAGTCTCCTGACTGACTTTATTAGATCATACCTAAATGATCGAAAACAAAACGTTTTAGTAGGTTCCTCATACTCAAGTGCTACCCCTATTGTTAGTGGTGTCCTTCAAGGTACCGTATTAGGTCCTTTGTTGTTCTTACTGTATATAAATGATATTTCATCGATAGTTAAACATTCTCAATCTTTTATTTATGCTGATGACCTCAAATGCATGTATTCCTTCTCTAACTCTACGACCGAACGGTGCCTAGAACAAATTCACTCAGACTTAGACGCTCTTTCGGCCTGGAGCTCCACATGGCTAATGGAGTTCTCACCTACTAAGTGTCGCTACATGAGTTTTGGGCCTGTAAGGCTGCCGCAACCTCTTATCTTTGAAGGTTGCCCTATGATTGAATGTTCCTCCATCAAGGACTTGGGCTTAAGCTACACCAATAAATTCGATCTTTCGCCTCATGCCGATAGAATTACGGCCAAAGCTGCTCAGATTTGCGGCTTTATTTCTTATAATTTCTTCCTCCCTGAAATCAAATTAAGACTTTATCGTATGTTTGTACTTCCGATTCTTGAATTTTGCTGTCCTTTCTTCGGTTTAATGAACGAATCTAGCCATTCAAAAATTGAAAATGTCCAAAGACATTTCACAAAAAAACTCCTATATCCGACTCTTTTAACTACTTCCAACTCAACAAGATGCCAGCTAATGAAGCTAAAATTTCTTTGGGCCAGGAGACTTAAAGCAGGCTTTTGTCTCCTTTTCCGACTAAATAATAGCTCAACTCTCCCCAAACTTTCTGTCTTTACCCCCGTTAGTCTTCCTTATAACCTAAGAAATTCTTCATTAATTATACCTCCTCCTGCATCCTCCACGTGTAAACGCTCTCTTTTCTTTGCTTCTAGGTATAGGTTTCTTTGGAATAACTTGCCAATTGAAATAAGGTCGTTAACTAGTCTATCTGCATTCAAGCGAAGACTGCACATTTATCTAAACACTGATTCTATTAACCTTTTTTTCCTCATCTTTTTCCAGTAGCTTTCCCCATGAATCGGAGAAAGGACCATCGGGAATTTAAGTGACCCTCTTGAAACTATATTTTCACTACCTCGAGTCGCCCATGAACTATGATGTCTCCTTATATCACCCGTACTCCAAACGATGACGTCATTCGGACGTTCACATTCGGTGGTCCTCAGTCTAAAATGCTACCGTTTCTTTGGATAATAACCATCATCAGAATTCAATTATGGATCCTAAGATGCTGAGGACTTAAGTTCATTGACGCATTTTCGTGAGACTTTGTTTCATACGCCTAAGTGATCAAGAACGAATCACCTCGACGTTTCAATATCTCATTATGAACTGCTATTTCAGTATTACCCTACCCTACTCTACCACCTGACCATTTTTTGCTAAGCAGTTTTATTCTCCTACCGTTTATTCAAAAATGAAGGCCTATTGCACTCTGCCTCCATTTTTATGGTAGGAGTTTTTTTTCCCTGCCTATTTATTTCTAGTTCACCACTAATTTTTAAACATTGCTAACTGTTGACATAGCAGGACAAGTTATGTATTTGTACATTTTATCTGCACAAATTGTCATAACTTTATTTCGTTACTAATGTTTGCTTAGATAGTGCCTTCCCGGTGCTTACCAAATATAAATTCTAAAAAAAAATTCTAAACCGATGGGTGAGCGCCCACTTACCATGTATATATTACGCAGAATGACATTTCCGACAAATACAATGGAGACTGGAATGGCCATTTCTAGCTTATAAGCAATCATAAGCCAGCTATACATAACCCCAGGTGTTGCGGCACCAGAAGGTTGAATTTGCGACCTGTTAGTTAGAAGCCCAACGCTCTAACCCACTGTCCGAAATGTAATCCCAAATAGATCACTAGTAATTGTGCGACTGCTGGCGGAAGTCTAGAGTGAGATCTGTAACCGACCGGTGAGCGTCAATCTACAGTTGTTAAAGAAATTTATGTTAATTTCACATTTTCAAATGTTTTCCGATAGCATATTAATTTTTATACATAACTTTACGATTGCTAAAAAAATGTTTAAACAATTATTGCAAAATTTCGTTTTTTGTCTCAACCTGTTAATAGCATATTTGTTTGCACTTTTGACATCAAATATGCTCTACATAGCTTGGATGAGTGACAAGCCTGACGCTAAGATTTCTGCTGTGTGCGCTGTTGCAAGACGGGGGTGCTTCATAAACTGCGCTCATCTGTCTTGATCAGTTCAGATAATTACAGCTTTCAGTTGCCATGTTCAATCGGTCCACTGGACATAAACTCCTCTGAGCAACAGGCTCTCTTAATCGTCCTCTGTGCAGGAACTTCTGCATATAGCCCTTCGCATACTGCAATTGACACTACCAAATACCTACATGCCCTTTTTATATTCTTTTCATATCCATGACTGACTTAGCAGATACCGCCAATCATCTCAGCAGTTAGCCACAATAGCAATTATTTCAGCAATATACATAGAGATTGAGGGTACATACACCAAATAAGCCTGCAGAAAATAATCATTTCATACAGATAGCTCAAAATTATCAGCACTTTATTATCAAATACACTATGATGACTGTTTGACAGCATTGAACATTTCTTACCGTGGAACTTTTCTTGCCCCTAATCCATTGCCACCTTTTAATCGATCTGTACAATAAATTCCGATTAGTCGGCCGACCGTCCACTGGAATTGACTGTACTCGCATCTGATTGGAAGCGATTAACCCTTCGAATCGACTACAGCTGTTTCTACCTCAGTCAAATAAATACGCTTGAAATTGAATAAAAGATTACTCTGACCCTAAAATTTCTTGCCATGAATAATTTTTATGTATTCTGTATAGCTGCTTTATTCCTAAGTTGGATTTTATTAAACCATGGAAGGCAGTTTTTTTCACTTAAAACAAACTCCCCATTTCAAATTCTGCATTCTACGCATACAACCAAAAACATAGCTAAAGTGGTTTTGGAAAAGAGGAGTTCGTTTAAGTTTTTTTCTGTGTTCCAAGATATAAAATCGCGCCCAAGAAAAGCTATTTCAATAAACCTATTTATTTATATATATATTAGTAACTCCATAATAATACATTTTCTGTCACCTTATTGCACCCCAACACCTAAATGTTAATTTTACGGTGAAAGATTTATCCAAAATTAAAGGTTCTGAAATGTGTGTGAAGTCGAGGGTTTGTCTGTTATTTCCTTCACCGGTTTCTGGCTCGCGTCAATGCTGTTGCCATATTGGCTCCGTGTACAATACTGCCTTCAGTGGCAACCTATTTCATCCATCCTCTTGCGCGGGTGACTCCTGATCGGTAACGGCGCATTATTACCCATTATCAAGTGCATAAGCGTACGCTTTCAGTTATCTATTTCCCTAATTATTCGCAAAATACTTATGAAACGGTGACAATTTATTCCTAAAGTTAGGGTGATGAGAGTAACGAGACCACGGCTAATAGACTTATATCTACAGCTCTTGTTCAAGTAGGAAAAGGCCTTGGGTGGGATTAATTGTCGGCTACACACCTTAGACTGGTCAGTTTCCACATTTTTCTTCATATTGGCGTTTGATATACGAGCATTCCTCGTATCTACCAAGTGTCATTCTAATTCGGTTTGAAATTTGCTTGTTTCCAAGCATTTGATTTTTGACCAATAATCTGTACTTTCAGAGGATCGCAAGCAGTGTCTTGGTACGGTCCCGCAGCTTCATTACGACGCATGCTTTCCAAACCCTCTTTCCCAGGCTCCTATGCACAGAAAAACATAACTTACGCCATTTAAACTGCCTGCCGTTTGCTCTATTTGCACAAAAAATGTTTGTATTTCCCCGTAAACCACTTGTCCTCATTTCGCATTATCATGGGTTTGGTCTCCACTTGCTTGTTTTCAAGCGCCATCTGCGGTCCACCTTGTTCCTCGGGATTCGTTTGCTTTTCTACGTCCTTTCCTGTTCAAATATCACAATTCATCCGCACCTCAACTGCTGCTTCTGACTGCCGCTCCACCTCAGTTGCCGTAAGTGCTTGTATGGATGGCATACTCGAGCTCACAAGCCTGCTCAAGTTCTAATTAACCTTTCGCTTGTTTTACGTACCCTTCGCTTCCCAAAAAGGCAGTTTCGGTTGCCGTTTATTATTTTCCATCGAAATTCCCTTCTACTGGGTAGATTTGGTCTATGTGTCCTACAAACGTTTCCCAGGCCTCGGGTGGAGCAGGCAGGTTCATGCCGAATCACAGTCTGTATTGCGCCTCGTCTACGTGTGCCTATACAGACCTTCCTGACACCTTCCTGAGATAATTAACACTTTACTATCAAATGAACTATGACTTCTGTTTGACAGCATTGAAAGATTCTTACCGTTGAAATTTTCATGCCCCTAATCCAAATCAACTTTTGTAGCGATCAGTAAAATGAAGTTCAATTATTCGGCTGACCGTTCACCTGAATCGACTGTACTTGCATCTTATTGAAAGTGATTATCCTTTCGAACCGACCGCAGACGTTTCTACCTCTGTCTAATTAATACTCTTGAAATTCTATAAAAGATTATTCTTGATCATTAATAGTCTTTCCATGAAACATTCATGTTCATTCTGTATAGCTGCTTCATTTCTAATTTTGACATTAAACGTTGGAAAGCAGGTTTTCTTCACTTAAAACAAACTCCCCATTTCGAACACTGCTGTCTAAGCCTACAATCAAAACAAAGCTAAAGCGGTTACGTAAAAGAGGAGTTTGTTTAAGACTTTTTGCTATGTTCCATGGAGATTGACGGTGCCCAAGAAGTTCTATATCAATAAACCTATTTAATATTCTCGATCGAAACCAACAAGAAAACGAGTTCGTGGCGCAGTGGGTAAGAGCGCTTCATGTCTAACGAGCAGGTCGCGAGTTCTAACCTCAAGTGCTGAGAATTTTTCTTCATTTAACATATCGGAATGCGTACTACCTTGGTTATTCGTGAATATATAGATAGGCAGAATGATTTTACCGAATAGACAAGGGAGAGTGGAATGACCATTTCTTGCTTATAATCCGTCATCAACCCGTCATACCCAAACCCAGGTGCTGCGGCACCCGCAGCTTGAAGTAGTGACCTGTTGGGTATAAGTCTAACGCTCTACCCACTGCCACACGAGCTCGTTGTCTTGACGGTTTCGATCGGGGATATTAACAATTGTAGATTGGAACACATCGATCGGTTACAGGACTCACTCCTCCCGTTGTGCTTTGGGACTGACTCTAGAGACTCGCCAGCAGCCACAGAGCAGCTAGTGATTTAGGCAGAATGATAAAACTTACAAGGACAAGGGCGAATCTAATGGCCATTTCTGGCTCTGCGGCTGCTGGCGGGGCTCTATAGTGAGTCCCAAGGCATAAAGGGACGAGTGAGTCCTGTAACCGATTGCTAAGCTCCCCTACAATTGTTAATATTTCCGATCGAAACTGGCAAGACAACGAGCTCGTGTCACAGTGGGTAGAGCGTTAGACTTCTACTCAACAGGCCACCAGTTTGAGGCTCGGGCGCGCAACGCCTGGTGTTGGCTATGGTGGGCTGATAAGCAGTTGTTGATTTTAAGGTGAGCGCAAGTCAGTGGACCGTGCACGCAGACCTTCGTAATGCATACCCAGATCGGCGTGGCAGTTGATATCGTTTGTGTCGCAGTGCCAAACTTCGAGGAATTCGTGCGCCGTGGTGACCACTTCAGTTTCCTCACAATTGAAGCTGTGGTCGCAATCAACGGCGTGCGCAAACATGAGCGGCAAGGGATTGCGTCGGCGGATGGTCAATTTGTGTTTGTTTGTGTAGGAGCAACCATCCAACGGCCCACGAAATAGGCTGCTTTCAAATTCTTTTTCATCACACCTTTCGGCTCTGTAGCAGTGAGAACCTACTTTCAAGAAAATTCGCCTACATATTAACTATTCAGATCTAACGTACACCCGATGAGCTTCGTGAAAAACTGACTCCGACGTCAGAAGCAGCTACAAAATTTGAGTTCTACTGGAGAAGTGGTACCGAGGAAATTCCATTCCTTGCCCTACATGCAGGCAATTACGGAAACGATCGCCATGCATTAAAACCGGTTTGGTATTTGCATCGTTTACAATAAGTCGTCCTCTCTACGGGTGGCACTATTATGCATGAATGACCCTATACCGAAAGATCAGAAAACCAAAATTATTTACC
Source organism: Schistocephalus solidus (assembly GCA_017591395.1). Taxonomy (NCBI): domain Eukaryota; kingdom Metazoa; phylum Platyhelminthes; class Cestoda; order Diphyllobothriidea; family Diphyllobothriidae; genus Schistocephalus; species Schistocephalus solidus. The sequence goes on along the minus strand of WEDG01010296.1, from coordinate 152,730 downwards.
GCATTCAATGCGCGAATCACTCCTGCACTTACGAAGACCATACTGGTCAACAACTTGAGACGCGCATAAGTCAAAACAATCTGGCCATCGGCCGACGTGATCTCTTGTCGATCGCAATGCGCAGGCCGTTCATTGTGACCACCACTTAAATTGGGAGGGAACTAAAGCGTTCGCCATGGCTAGCGCCAAACGGGCGTGATAATTCCTCGAAACTTGGCACTCCGACGCAAAAAGTATAAGGGCCCACGCCAATCTGGATGCGCATTAAGAAGATCTGCATGTGCAATAAACTGATTTACGCTCACCTTAAAAAACAACTGCCTATCCGTGCTCGGACTGAAAGAACTTAACTGATTCTGGATGCCCCAACACCGGACTCACTATTTAAAATTTAGCAACCTTCCCTATTGTGCCTTGGAGCTCACTTTAGAGCCTTCGCAGGCATTCGCATAGCGAATTGGAGCATATTTTGACAAAATGGAACCGAAAAAGACAAGGGAGACTGGAATGGTCATTTCTGGCTTATTAGCCGTCATCAGCCAGTCATACGAAATCCCAAGTTCAAACCACCTGGGATTCGAACCCGCGACCTTTGGTAATTGAGTCGAATACTCTACCATTGAGCCTGGGGGCAGAAAAATCCCAAGGGTTCCACACTTGGGAATGCGCATGATTGGCTGATGACGTCTAATAAACCAGACATGGCCATTCCGGTCTCCCTTGTCTTTGTCGGTTCCACTTTATCAACATATGCTACACGTCGCTATGCGACCGCCTGCGAGGGCTATAATGTGAACTCCAGGGCACAACGGAACATCCATGTTCCTTAAGCAGATTGGTGAGCCGCACACTTTCATCATATTCCCGACTGCAACCGACAAAACAACGAGCCCGTGGCTCAATAGTTGAGCAATCGAATCAATTACCAAAGGTCAAGGGTTCAAATCCCAGGTGTTCAACACTTGATAATGGGTATGCCTGGCTGATGACGGCTAAAAAGCCAGAAATGGCCATCTCGGTCTCCCTGTCTTTGTCGGTTCCACTTCATCATATGCTACATGTCGCTATGCGACCGCCTGTGAGGGCTCTAGTCTGAGCTCCAGGGCACAATGGAACAAACATGGTCCTTATGCAGATCGGTGAGCCGTAAACTATCATCATATTCCCGATCGCAACCGGTAAAACAACGAGCCTGTGGCTCAATTGTAGAGCGTTCGACTCAATTTCAAAAGTTCACGGGTTCGACTCCCAGGTGTTCCACACTTGGGATTGGGTACGACTGATTAATGGTGGCTAATAAGCAAGTAATGACCATTCAGGTCTCCCTTGTCTTTGTCGGTTCCATTTCATATATATATATATATATATATATATATATAAATATATATATATATATATATATATATATATATATATATGTGTGTGTGTGTGTGTGTCGCACAGCAGCAGAAACATCGGCGAAACACGTGTCTGGGCTTTTAGCTAGTATCTATGTCAGAAGTACGGTAAAACGTCTTTGCCATATATATATATATATATATATATATATATATATATATATATATATATATGAGTACAATATCTTGAGTACAAATCACGATATCTTTGAAGGCTATCCATTTTGGTATTTTCGTTGGCAGTTGACACTGTTTGTGCTGGAGTGCCAAGCATCGAGGAGGTTGTCGCCTTTTGCTCCGTCGCGAGTGAATTGTATAGCAGGGAAGACACCATTAAGACTTTACATGCAGCCGTTCCACTTCGCAGTTGTTAATCACCACAAAGGTATCATCTACGTAGCGAAGCCAGATTTTGGGCCTGACGTTATGAACCAGAGCTACTTCTTCACGTTGTAAGACCAGCTTGGCAAGTAGCCCCGATATCGTTGAAACAATTGGAGTAGCCTTGACCTGGTGGTAATGCTTACCTTCCAATTGATAATAATTCTTAAGGCAAAGCCAAAGCATGTTTACAAATTTGCTGCGTTAGAATTTCTCTTGGCGTTTCTTCTAGACGTCGAGCTACGTTCTCAATTGCCAGGTAATGTGGTATTGAGGATAATACGGATTTGGCATCTGCATTGCTCACATGCCAGCGTCCTCCCTGCGGGCAGCACTTTCCCGTGCTAAATATCCCGTACACAAAGAACAACAAACCAATGTTATTTAACGCAATCCATGCGCGAATTGCTCATACACTTACGAAGGCCATACATGTCTACGACTTGAAACCCGCATAAACGAACAAAAATTGGCCATCCGCCGACGGGATCCCTTGTCTATTGGGTTTGCGCATGCCGTTGATTGTGACCACCGCTTCAATTGGGAGGCAACTGAAATGGTCGCCATGGCTAGCACGAAACAGTCACACGAACTCCACGAAGTTTGGCACTCCGGCACAAACATTATAAACCGCCACGTCGATCTGGATGTGCATTACGAAGTTCTGCGTGCACGGTCCCTTGACTTGCACCCACCATTAAATCAACAACTGCTTATTCATGCCCAGCCATGTGTAACCTCACTGACTCTGCATCTCCCGCCACGTGACTTGCTAGCAAAATTCTAGCACCCTTCCTCCTACATGCGACAGCTATCGTAACAGCATTCACGGCCACCAAACCCCCCATGGCGTCAGTCTGTCAATGTAACCTCTCTGCCCCTTAACCTTCCAGCGTGAAAATCCGAACTTTCACTTCTTATTTCGTCTGACGACGGTTGGTGTAACCAGCTTTAAAATTCATGAGTAAACCTCGATTTTCCGACAAGTCTTCCTTCTTCATTTATCATCTCGGAAAGCATGCTACCTCAACTATTCAACATATTTTTCGGCATCAAACGCATATTCTTACCAGACGTTGGGAGATGTTCGAGCAGAGAGAGGCGGACAATTGAACCGGTGAGTTTGCTCCATCGCTGTCGTGATCATGGCATCATTACAAAGTCTCTTCGCTTTAAACCCACACTGCCCAATGAGGCTGGGAGATTGCTCGCTCACAAATACGGATTTCGTGTTCTGAGTGCGATTATATCTGACGTCCACAATCGTCTTCGTCGATTTGAAGCAATTTCTTCTGACCTGAGGGACCGGTGCGTTTCCTCCTTCCCTGAAGATATTATCGAAAATGTACTGCATCGTATAAATGCCAAGACCAAGAATGCTCATATGAAGAAGCGAGCCAAATCTTCAAGAGTAGCTCCAAGCTCTTCTCCGTCCCATCAACGACAGAACTATGCCTACAAGAGTTGTGAACCTTTCGAAAAGGAGTCTTACCCCCACCTAAACAAGCCTGCTGCCGAAAGGCATAAGGTTTAGTCATTCCGATGCTGCGCATACGAGCTTCTTAGCCAGCCTCGAATCCTTCCTTCTATCCTCATCCATCCCTCAGGACATGCGTGCTGATATACGCAGCTGTGCTACCGGCCTCCTCCGAAAAAGAAAACATCAGAAAATCTTGTCAATGGAAGAAGAATAGTGCTAACGCTCCCTGAGGTCGGACGACAGTATCGTCGTTGTAGCTGCTGATAAAGGTGTTGCAACCGTCATTATGGACAAGATTGACTATGTCAATAAGGCCAATCAAGCCTTTCATGACACGGAGGCCTACATCCCCATTGCTGAGGATCCAACGAAAAAAACAGGCTGAATCTGTAAAGAAGAAGGTGAATGAGCTCACTAGACTGAAGCTCATAAGCCCCGTGGACACAACATTTATAACTTTCAATGATGCGCTCATCGCACGTGCCTATGTTCTTTTAAAGATTCACAAAGTGGACGCACCATTGAGGATCATAGTGCCATTCATAGGATCGCATACTTATAACCTTGCCAAGTGGTTATACAAATGCCTTAAGCACCTGGGTAACGGTTCATAGTACAGCATAAGCAACTCGCATGCTATTCTTCAAAGAATTCAAGGCCTTAATGTTTGTCCTGATGAATGCACTCTATCGTTTGATGTAGTTGCTCTGTTTTCCTCAATAAAACATAACCTGGCAATTGAGAGCGTAGCTTGACGACTAGAAGAAACGCCAATAGACATTCCATTGCAGCACATTTATAGACATGCTCTGACACTGCCTTAAGAATTAGTTTCAATTGGACGGTAAGCATTACCACCAGGTCAAGGGTACTCCAATGGGTTCACCGATATCGGGGCTACTTGCCAAGCTGGTCTTACAACGTCTAGAATTAGCTGTGGTTAAAAACCTCAGATCGAAAATGTGGCTTCGCTACGTAGATGATACCTTCTTGGGGATTAACAACTGCAAAGTGGAATGGCTGCATGAAAATCTTAATGGTGTCTTCCCTGCTATACAATTCACTCGCGACGGAGCAACAGGCGACATCCTTCCGTTTCTAGACATCACGGTGCAAATATTGAGTCATGGCAAGCTCGCAACCAGCGTCCACAGAAAAGACTCCAATGCCAAAATAATCCTCAACTATGGGAGCAATCATCCTGCTGCCCACAAACGAAGCTGCGTTCGAGCTCTTTTTCACCGCGCCTTCCGGTACTGCAACAGCGAGTATCTACTTAAAAAAGAACTTGCCTATTTATACCAAATATTCCGACCTAACTGAAACCCAATGAGCTTCGTGTAAAACAGTCTCCGAAGTCACAGCCAACCACAATATTAGAGTTCTAATTGAGAAGAATTACCGAGGAAATTCCATTCATTGCCATACATGCAGGGCATTTCAGAAACGATCGCCCGACAATTAGACCGATTTGGCATCTACAACGCTCACAAGCTAGCGTCCTCCCTGCGGGCAGCACTATCACATGTTTAAGATCCCGAACGCAAAGAGCTAAGAGCCAATGTTATTAACCGCATTCCATGTGCGAATTGCTATTTCGCTTACGTAGGCCATACAGGCCGACTACACGGGACCGCATAAACGTACACAAACTGGCCATCCGCCATTGCGATCCCTTGTCTCTCGTGTTTGCGCAATCCGTTGATTGCGACATCCGCTTCAATTGGGAGGGAACTGAAATGGTCGCCATGATAAGCACCAAACAAGCACGCGAATTCCTTGATGCTTGGCACTCCGGCACAAACAGTATCAACCGCCACGTCGATCTGGATGCGCATAACGAAGGTCTGCGTGCACGGTCCACTGACTTGCGCCCACCTTAAAATCAACAACTGCTTATCCGTGCACAACCATGTGTAACCTCACTGACTCTGCATCTCCCGCCACGTGACTTGATATCAACATTCTAGCACCCTTCCTCTTACATGTGAGAGCTATCGTAACAGGATTCACGGCCCAATGAACCCCCCATGGCATCAGTCTGTCGATGTAACCTCTGTGCCCCTAAACACTCCAGCGTGAAAATCCGAACTTTCACTTCTTATTTCGTCTGACGACGGTTGGTGTAACCAGCTTTAAAATTCATGAATAAACCTCGATTTTCCGACAAGTCTTCCTTCTTCATTTATCATCTCGTAATGCATGCTTCCTCAACTATTCAACATATTTTTCGGCATCGAATGCATATTCTTACCAGACGTTGGGAGACGTTCGACCAGAGAGAGGCGGACAATTGAACCGGTGAGTTTGCTCCATCGCTGTCGTGATCATGGCATCCTTACGAAGTCTCTTCGATTTAAACCCACACTGCCCAATGAGGCTGGGATATTGCTCGCTCACAAATACGGATTTCGTGTTCTAGTGCAATTATATCTGACGCTCACAATCGTCTTCGTCCATTGGAAGCAATTTCTTCTGACCTTAGGTTCCGATTCGTTTCATCCCTCCCTGAAGATGTTACCGGAAATGAACTACACCGAATAAATGCCACCACCAAGGATGCTCGTATGAAGAAGCGAGCCAATCTTCAAGAGAAGCTCCAAGCTCTTCTACCCCATCAACTACAGTTCTATGTCTACAAGAGTTGTGATCCTTTCGAAAAGGAGTCTTACCCCCACCTAAACAAGCCTGCTGCCGAAAGGCATAAGGTTTAGTCATTCCGATGCTGCGCATACGAGCTTCTTAGCCAGCCTCGAATCCTTCCTTCTATCCTCATCCATCCCTGAGGACATGCGTGCTGATATGCGCAGCTATGCTACCGGCCTTCTCCGAAAAAGAAAACATCAGAAAACATTGTCACAGGAAGACGAATAGGGATAACGCTCCCTGAGGTCGGACGACAGTATCGTCGTTGTAGCTGCTGATAAAGGTGTTGCAACCGTCATTATGGACAAGATTGACTATGTCAATAAGGCCAATCAAGCCTTTCATGACAGGGAGGCCTACATCCCCATTGCTGAGGATCCAACGAAAAAACAGGCTGAATCTGTAAAGAAGAAGGTGAATGAGCTCACTAGACTGAAGCTCATAAGCCCCGTGGACACAACATTTATAACTTTCAATGATGCGCTCATCGCACGTGCCTATGTTCTTTTAAAGATTCACAAAGTGGACGCACCATTGAGGATCATAGTGCCATTCATAGGATCGCATACTTATAACCTTGCCAAGTGGTTATACAAATGCCTTAAGCACCTGGGTAACGGTTCATAGTACAGCATTAGCAACTCGCATGCTATTCTTCAAAGAATTCAAGGCCTTAATGTTTGTCCTGATGAATGCACTCTATCGTTTGATGTAGTTGCTCTGTTTTCCTCAATAAAACATAACCTGGCAATTGAGAGCGTAGCTTGACGACTAGAAGAAACGCCAATAGACATTCCATTGCAGCACATTTATAGACATGCTCTGACACTGCCTTAAGAATTAGTTTCAATTGGACGGTAAGCATTACCACCAGGTCAAGGGTACTCCAATGGGTTCACCGATATCGGGGCTACTTGCCAAGCTGGTCTTACAACGTCTAGAATTAGCTGTGGTTAAAAACCTCATATCGAAAATGTGGCTTCGCTACGTAGATGATACCTTCGTGGGGATTAACAACTGCAAAGTGGAATGGCTGCATGAAAATCTTAATGGTGTCTTCCCTGCTATACAATTCACTCGCGACGGAGCAACAGGCGACATCCTTCCGTTTCTAGACATCACGGTGCAAATATTGAGTCATGGCAAGCTCGCAACCAGCGTCCACAGAAAAGACTCCAATGCCAAAATAATCCTCAACTATGGGAGCAATCATCCTGCTGCCCACAAACGAAGCTGCGTTCGAGCTCTTTTTCACCGCGCCTTCCGGTACTGCAACAGCGAGTATCTACTTAAAAAAAGAACTTGCCTATTTATACCAAATATTCCGACCTAACTGAAACCCAATGAGCTTCGTGTAAAACAGTCTCCGTAGTCACAGACAACCACAATATCAGAGCTCTAATTGAGAAGAATTACCGAGGAAATTCCATTCATTGCCATACATGCAGGGCATTTCAGAAACGATCGCCCGACAATTAGACCGATTTGGCATCTACAACGCTCACAAGCTAGCGTCCTCCCTGCGGGCAGCACTATCACATATTAAAGATCCTGTAGGCAAAGAGCAATGAGCCAATGTTATTAACCGCATTCCATGTGCGAATTGCTATTTCGCTTACGTAGGCCATACAGGCCGACTACACGGGACCGCATAAACGTACACAAACTGGCCATCCGCCATTGCGATCCCTTGTCTCTCGTGTTTGCGCAATCCGTTGATTGCGACATCCGCTTCAATTGGGAGGGAACTGAAATGGTCGCCATGATAAGCACCAAACAAGCACGCGAATTCCTTGATGCTTGGCACTCCGGCACAAACAGTATCAACCGCCACGTCGATCTGGATGCGCATAACGAAGGTCTGCGTGCACGGTCCACTGACTTGCGCCCACCTTAAAATCAACAACTGCTTATCCGTGCACAGCCATGTGTAACCTCACTGACTCTGCATCTCCCGCCACGTGACTTGATATCAACATTCTAGCACCCTTCCTCTTACATGCGACAGCTATCGTCACAGGATTCACGGCCCAATGAACCCCCCATGGCATCAGTCTGTCGATGTAACCTCTGTGCCCCGAAACACACCAGCGTGAAAATCCGAACTTTCACTTCTTATTTCGTATGACGACGGTTGATGTAACCAGCTTGAAATTTCACGAGTAACCCTCGATTTTCTGACGAGCCTTCGTTCTTTATATATATATATATATATATATGTCAAACAAGCGTATGGCACTCACTGATGTGGTTATGATCACACATGATCCAATTTCGTCCACCCGCCAGCTAGCCACTGGCGATAAACGAACGTTGTGTCATAAGACTTATGCCACATATATATTATAGGTATGTTGCTATAGGTGCAACAGGCGTGGTTAGGTGCATAGCCATCCACAATTCGGGGCCGAATAAGGCGCAGTCATGATCACCGCCGCATCAATTGCTACCCCGACAGACGAGGAGACATGCACTCAGGACACAAACAACAGAGGGCGCCAATTAATGTCAATGCGGACCCAGATAATGGCCGCCCTTCTCAACGAGAGACATGTCAACTGGCAGAAATTTCCTCCTCCCCCCTTCTTCACCCTAGTGGCTACAGAGATGATTCCTGTGTGTATGCCGGCAATTAAGAACTCCCCCACCCCGTCCTCCTATAGTGCACTCTGTTTAGGTGAACCCGTACAAACAACCCTGTCACAAACTGGCTATCACCCCCTATAAATACTGTGAGACGCGGTACGTTACTCACCTCCGACGATGGAAGCTTGTATGCTTTTGAAACGTCAGGACAATACACCTTTAGTCACTGAGATCGCCTTTTCTTCTCATTTATCTCCGGGGACACGCATATTCGCTTCAATCATATATATATATATATATATATATATATATATATATATATATATATATATATATATATATATATATGGAATGGAACCGACAAAGACAAGGGAGACCGGAATGGCCATTTCTGGCTTATTAGCCGTCATCAGCCAGTCATACCCAATCCCAAGTGTGGCACACCTGGGATTCGAACCCGCGACCTTTGGTATTTGAGTCGAACGCTCTACCATTTTGAGCCACGGGCTCGTTGTTTTGTCGGTTGTGATCGGGAATATGATGATAGTGTGGGGCTCACCGATCTGCTTAAGGAACATGCATGTTCCGTTGTGCCCTGGAGCTCAGACTAGAGCCCTCGCAGGCGGTCGCATAGCGACGTGTAGCATATGATGGAATGGAACCGACAAAGACAAGGGGAGACCGGAATGGCCATTTCTGAGCTTATTAGCCGTCATCAGCCAGTCATGCCAATCCCAAGTGTGGCACACCTGAGGGATTCGAACCCGCGACCTTTGGTATTTCGTTGGTTCCATTCCATCGCATGCTGCATCGCTATGCTCGCCTGCGAATCTCTACTGACGGACATGCGTATTCCTAAACATCGGTCACTATCATATTCCGATCAGCCGACAAAACACTGCCCGGCTAATTTGATTCTTCATCTAGGGTCGCGGATCGTCAGGTGTCTGCTGGATGGTAATTGCTGATCGGCTAATAACCGATAAATCCTTCCTCATCGGTTCGATCCATCATCTCTCACGTCGCTATGCGACCGCCTGCGAGGCTCTAGTCTGAGCTCCAGGGGCACAACGGAACATGCATGTTCGCTCAAAGCGAATCGGTGAGCCCTATCATATATATATATATATATATATATATATATATATATATATGTATATATATATATATATATATATATATATATATATATATATATATCATATATATATTATATGCCCCAGGTGTTCCAAATTTGGAATTGGGTATGACTGGCTGATGACGGTTAATGAGCCAGAAATGGCCATATTGCTATGGCATTTACCGAAAAAAACTGACGATACTGATGTCAGCGTGGTAGTGAAGAAAGTAAAGTACATTGCAGTTACTGCTGCATCGATAATGGTCAAGCTTCCTTACAATGGAATGGGTATTAAAATTTGAGAGTATATAAACACTTAAATAGCAAATGAGTCCCTTCTTTCATCGGCGAAACTATACGGGATCAATGTTTATAAGCCCATAGTGTTCTTGATATATCAGCTTACAGTGGTCTGACGAAAAAATTCTTTTAGTTAAAAAATGCTGGACCGATTTTATTTTCTTGCGTTTACTAGCGCGCAGAAAACTAAATAGAAACGAGCAGTTTTCTAGGCCAGGCCTAACGTACATTTTATAAAGGCGGAGTCTTATATCAATGGTTTTAAAATTTCGGAGGATAAACCCGGTAGTTTTGTGTGCTTTAGAGACAACCTGGGCACTATTCTCTGAAAGATTAAGACCCTTGGAATATTATATGCCCAGATTCTTAACAATCGCAGGCACAATTAGGTCGTAACTATCTATGCTTGGTTAAGGCTGAGGATCATCGCCAACAACCATAATGGAGCATTTGAGTCAAGGAAGGAAGAAACGTCATGTGCAGAACCACTGGGAAAAGGCCTCAAAGTCATTTTATAAGAGTACGACTACGATGTTGCGATCTGCCTGCTTGCATCGATAAGCAACTTTTAAATCGTAAGCATGCATAAAGTGCCTACCATTCGGAAATAAACCTGGTACATCATTGACAAAAACACAAAATAATAGCGGACCAAGCACATCCCCTTGAATAACTCCATTCCTCACACGTACTGGGTTGAAGAGAACATTGTGTGTGTGTGTGCGAAATCCCACGTAATAGGAAAGTTTCAAGTAAAGGAGAGCATGATCAACACGATCAAAAGCCTTAGTAAAATTCAAAAACTATGTAAAGTTCAAAACCGTTTTCCGTAGATTGTAGAACATGATCGAAGTAAAAAGAGCTGACAGGTTTAACAAAACGTTGTTTTGAGGAACCCATACTGGGTCTCATTCATTAGGTTTTTCTCGGTTAAGTGATACATCATCTTATCTTTGATCAAAGTCTCCATGATTTTCGAAGATGCGAACAGTGTGTTGATTGACCGAAAGTCATAAAATGACGTAGATTGGCGGTGTTTGCGGATAGATGGACAGTGCGATTCCTTCCACTAGCTGGGAAAGGTTTCAAATTCCAGAGCTAGATTAAATATTTTACACAGAAAGGACGTGAAAATGTAATTAGCATCCACCTTTACAATACTGACCACAATTCCATCTGGTCCAGGACTATCAGATTGACATTAACGTCGAATGGCTATGGTTATCTGCCAGAGGGTAAAAGTTATGGTTTAGAGGACAGCAGCGGTCCAACACCAGATGGTTGGAAGTGGAATGGTATAATTTTCAATAAATTTTCTGGAGAAGAAAAGGCTTATACTATCAGCTGTCAATTTGTCATCAAGTATGGGATTTCCAAGGGCATCTCGAAGGATGGGGTGTCGCCTTTTTAGATGGGAATCTTACTGTGCTTGAAAAAACTTTCGCGATATTTAAAGAATGGTTTTCAAAAAATTCGACTTTATCGGCTAGCTGCTTTTCTTCAGACAGCCTCGTAACCTGCTCAAAAATACGTAGAATCAAGGGTAGAATGGAAATTTCATTTTGCAAATGGAATCGATTAGAGAGTTGACGTAACTTACGGCTAAAAGATAAAGAGAGGTTAACCTCATCCATGACATTTGTTATTTATTTACAGGGAACAAAAAGAGAAATAAGTGAATCCAATCCTTCGCACAGCATATTGGTAGAGGTATTCACATCCTGACGTAGAAGAAGTCAGAACAGTCATGGGAATTAAGATATATTAAAAATTCTGTCCAACAGGCTGATCAAAACTCAAAGAAAAAGCTATATTTATTGGAAAAAGTTTCATCAGTTTCGAAATGTAGTGTGGAAACAACTATATCATGGTCTGAACTCCCAATTTGGCCTAAAGATGACACTGTCAAAGACAGGAAACCTCTGCAGAAGATTTGATCAAGTATGATTAATGCTTGGGTAGGGAAGTCCACAACCTGATTACACATGCGGATATCAATGGCCTCAATTAGGTCCTCGAAATTTAAAGGGCCGGAATTAGGAAACAATCGAACTTCAGGAAGATTGAAATCCCCCCCCAATCGAGCAGTACTTAAATTTTAAGTCGGCAACAGCTTGAAATGACTGTGGGAGAAAAATATCGCAATCCTCATTGGCGTTAAGTAGGTGATCTACACAAACACCCAGTAAAGAGTACTAATTATTTAAGGCAATTCGAAGCCAATAGCTCTCTTGCACCGCGGTAAACTGTGGATGGTCCAAGGGCAGAAATACCTGTTCTTATTTGACAAAGATAGAGTTTCCTCCAACATGGTTATTGCGATGATCATTTCGAATATATTTATAACCTAGAAGAGAGAGTTCAGAGTCGGCTACGGAAGGTGTTGCCCCCATTTAAGTGACCATAACAATGTCTGGACAGTGGACTAAGACCAGTGTCTGAAGCAGAAGCATTTCATGGAGCAATTATCTGGTATTTAGATTGAATAGTTTAAACGGGCAAGCTTTTTGAAGGCAAGGGGACAGCTAATATGTCTACTGGTTGGCGGACCACTGATAATATGGAGTGGGTGCTCCTACCCGTTTCTTGAAAAAGGTTTTGGCAGGGCAAGCGCATGATGCAGGTAAAGAGGAGTAAGATATGGAGGGGGAAAAGATGGATAGGGAAACCGAGCATCACCACTGGCTAACAGAACTTGTCCGGGAAACTCATTGGCAGGTTACTGCAAACGTTTTTCCATTAAAGTTATAATGGAGGTCAGTGATTCTACTAGTCCAGTAGGACCTTTCAAATAAGGAGACCAATGAGGAAAAGGACCATGAAGAGATCATACTAAAGGTTGGGGAGGGGAAGGGGGACACACTGCTGTGAATAGAACAGGAGTGCAATTCGCAGACGATAATTCTTGAATGCTTCGTTTAGTAGCCTGGGTATAGGGTCAAAGGTGTAGTTGGACATTCAAGGTAGTTGGGCTGGGGGTGTCTTAGGGAGTAATAGGTGATCGTAAAGGAGAATTGTATCGTGGAAAAACTAGCTTTCTTCAATTTTCGAGTAGCTGAGCTCTTAGTCTAATTTGTGTTTGATCTAAAAATTTGCATTGGTTTACCAAGCATTACTGGATGACTTGGTATGTGTGTGGGAATAAGAGAACTGCTTTTGTTATGAGATCCCATGAGGCCAATCAAAATCGATTTCCGTAAAGAGTTAACAAGGGATTCAGACGGTGAGGCCGTATATGACATTGGATGCGACTTCTTCAACATAACATCAGGAGTAGTCGTTTCTGTGTTGATTGTTGACTTCTAAAATTTTCAGTTTCCTCTTAATTAGGGTAAGGTACCGAGAAACTGAGCAGTACCATCTTCAACAGAATGTTCTTCCAATCTCCTTCCTTAACGGTATAAACTCGACTTCTATCAAGTAAGTCCAAACACTGGGTCTGGCAGATGTGTCATAAGCATTTGATCTAACCAAGTTCATCACTGCAGATTGGGTTGAGTCAGTATCACTGGAAGTCCCATGCGCACCTTCTGAATACTCGCTCGTGAGTTAAAGCGTTCACTATTGGCTGCAGTTACAATGATCTAGTGGAACCTGACTATTCCTTCCCTGCGAAAATTTGTAATAATTTTCACTATAGTGAATCCCATTTTAAAGGCAGATTTTCCAGTAAACAACCACACCGAAAGGGAGTGCTATAAGTAAATTCATTTTAAATTGAGAATTACCCACATATTTAAATAAATTGTCTCATAGGCTAACTTTATTATTCCCTACCATGCTGGTATTGTCAACGGTTGAGCATGCATAGAGTTAATATTATTAAAGTGCACTAGACCATGGCATATCATTCTTCTTCTCCATTACTATGAATTTCTGGAGGACGCTAAACACATTACACAGTTTTTGCCCCTTAGGCGACATCCATTTAGGTAACCAACATTTAGCTTTCTTAACAGGGCTTGAATTGAAGCGGAATATGCGACTACTAAGTCTTTTTGGAAATCTGTTGGCCCTATCCGTTTCGATAGTGCAAAACAACATTTATTAATGGTTTAAAGCTCCAATTTATTCAATTGGTGGTGTAGAGGCGCCTATTCTTGTTGTTTTGCATGGAGGAATAGTTCGCGCATATTCTACAGATCGAGCTACTTTCTGAACATATACAATTTTTCACAGAGATCCATGTGAGCGTAAACGATTGAACAACATTATTAGGCACCTGCCTAGAGATCGCACGTTCAAAACCCTTTGAAAAAACCGTTTCCACGCGCAAAATGATTTATGTACATCTATGCTTCAATACCTTGGAGAATTCAAAAATTTAGAGTAAACGGATAAACATTGGAGTTAACGGACAAAAAAGAACTCTGCCCAGATGAATACTTGTTGAGATCGCCTGCTCCTCTCCTTGTGAGTGTGAAATTTGCTTAAATTTTCCCATTGTCCTTCCCGAAAACAATCCTTCACGTCTAAACTTTTGCAAGGCACTGTGACCTTCGACTTAACTTTACTATCTTCAAAAATCCTTTTTCAGAGAGCTTATAATTACAGGCGTTAAGGTAATCCAGAATAATGTAATTCATAAATCCTGAGCAGCTCACAGTTTTGACCTTGAGTTTGTTTGTACTCGTAGTCAAACCTTACAAATAACCTCAAAGAGAAACGCGCCTCGTTAATCAGTTTCCTGGATGGCAAACGACGAAGATTTCGATGAGCTTTCTGAAGTTTCTAAATCTCAGAACATCACCAGCGACTTCAAAAAAACAAAGAAAACTAAGATTGGCCTCAAAAGTCTGGTAAGTTTGAATTTATTTGGGCATGATACTTTAGCTTCGTTATGCCGACAAACTAGACAAGGTCTTGCTTTGTTTTGGAATTCTCTTCAGTATCTTTACGGGCGTTTTGCTTCCTGCAAACTTGCTGATATTCCAAAAAGTTGTAAATGCATTTACAACAAGTTCTGCGTCTGATGTAATCAAAAGCATGACGTCGCTGGTACCCACTTTTGTGATCCTTGGATCCGCGTGTCTTGTTTTGGCTTTCGTCCAGATGTTCTGTCTTGATGTTTCATCCAAAAGACAAGGAAGAAGAATTCGTCTTTTACTTTTCCAGGTGATTTTCCTATAATTACCCAAGACAACTGACGTGGTCGCGTCCATCCTATATTAACTGCGCTGTATAGTTTACTTAAATTAGTATTTTAAACCATTAAGTTTGTTGCATCATCATAAAAACGCCACAATCTTTTCAGTTTAGTTAATCTCTGTTAAGGTTTAAATGTGATTTTTTCATTTTATTTTTAGTCTATCTTGCGTCAAGAAGTCGGCTGGTTTGATGAACAATCTGTTGGGAACTTGATTACACGCTTGAGCAATAACGTCGATAGCATAGAAGGCGGAATCGGCGAGAGATTGGGACATTTTTTGCAAAATATCAGTACATTTTTAGCCGCTGTCATTGTATCACTTGTTTCGGGATGGAAATTGGCACTAGTTGGTCTTTCTATAACACCATTAGTCCTCACCGCGTTTTTAATCCTTGCATTTTCGTTGAGAAAATTCTCCGTGAAGGAAATCCTTTCATACGAGTCCGCAGGCACCATCGCGACTGAAGTGTTAACTGCAATTAGAACCGTTTTTGCATTTGGTGGCCAAGAAAAGGAGTGTGCTCGCTATGAGAAAGAACTCCAAGCATCATCCCGAATCTTCTTCCTAAAGTCCGTCTTTGTAGGTCTTGGTATGTCTATTTTCTTACTATTTCTTTACCTTTGCATAACCAACATACATATTTGTTCATGTTGCTAAACTCACGCCCTCATATGGCATCTCCCAATTTTAACTTTCATTTGAATGTAATGCACTTAAATCCTTACAACCGGGTCAATCAATTTATTTATCACAATATTTAGAAAAGTGCAGACTTTTGATGTTTTTTTTTGGAAAAGGCACGGGCGCAATCGGCTGCACAATTTTCATTGATGCTGCGATCTGCTTCGCCTATGGTGTGCAACTCATTCTCTATGAAAACTACGAAAATGGAACCGTTGTTCTGGTACGAGTATTATGTTGCCTTTATTCATCCCTACAATCGTTTTTCTGAAAATATTATATATATATGATCAAGTATGCAATTTCTCAAAAGTCATTTACCAGTTCTTGCAGTTGTGATATCAGAAACATTACTGCCCGAAGTACATTTATAAACCTCACTATTGACACAGACCATACTCCGAATGATTATATTATTTAATATGATTATTTCAGAAAAAATGATTAAATATGTTCTGAGCTTTCTCGTATTTTGCCTTTTAGGTGATATTATGCTTCATAGTTGGTAGTACAAGTCTTGGTCGAGCGCTTCCGGAAATAGAGTTTTTCTCATCTGCCATTCAATCAGCTGCTTCTGTCTTCGAAATTATCCAGCGCGTGAGTATTCTGGTTTTGAACGTTGGAATTCATTTAATTATGTTTTAACTTCTGTACACGAATACACCATGTAAGGCTGAAATTCATTTTGTTTTGTTTATTAGAACGAAGTTTTTTAATTTAGTTTGTAGTGAGTAAAACAAAAATGGACGTCGGAAATATGCCGATTTGGCAAAGCATTTTAAGATGCAGAGAGCTGCATTTTGCATTAAAATACTTCAAAACAAACCCAACTTCGAGAAACATGGATTAAGAAAAGTAGTAACTATGTGCTTTAACCTGGTTTGCCACTGAAGCTACTCGTAATGTTCACTTTCCGATGGACGCCTTAGTCGGAAAAATGCTTTTCTGTCAACAAGGTAGTGGTGAAAGGCAAACTGGGTCATATGGAAGTTCATCGACTGTTGCACCCGATGAACGTTTTGCATCTCAAAGTGACTGAAGGAATGTGCGTTTCATGTTTAGGTTCCGAGCAACTTTCAAACATTCTAATACCCCTTTAAAGCATACTGATTATATAATTAAAGATTAAACTCATTTCTTAATTAGATAAGATAACATAAGACCGTCTTAAGGAAACAACAAAATACAAAAGTAGAAGTGCAGATGGTTGCCTCTGTTCCTAAATATCATAATCAGTTGTACAAGAAGATAAAGTTGATTTAATACGTTTATCATTAGCCTATATATTTACTGTCTGTGTAGAGTATAAATAAACGTTCCGCAGCCGAAAATATAACTTTTCATTTCTTACTACATAACATCTTATAGACTTAGTAAAACGCACTATATCCTAAATAAAACAACCAATTAAATGACCAAATGTCAACAGATCCAGACAAGTGTGATTGCGTGCTCATGAACTAAACTACCCACATTAATGGTTTGGCCCTTTAGGCCTGCCCGATGCATGAACGTGTATCTCCCTGTGGCGACTGCGGGCGGAGCCGCGTTGCCTATATCTCATTTTTCGTTGACCTTTTAGCAGT
The DNA here is from genome assembly GCA_017591395.1 of Schistocephalus solidus. Taxonomy (NCBI): domain Eukaryota; kingdom Metazoa; phylum Platyhelminthes; class Cestoda; order Diphyllobothriidea; family Diphyllobothriidae; genus Schistocephalus; species Schistocephalus solidus. Next base: position 135,403 of record WEDG01010296.1, on the reverse strand, counting down.
AAAATTCGCGTCCCAGTGGAAGTTACCTAATCATTGGACGGATCAGTTTTTGCTGCGCGCGAAAATCAACTTCGACTAATTTTGCGCACCATTGAGTTGGTGTTCCATGCCAGCCATATAACTTGGCTTGTTCCTACCCTTACCGTGGTTCAACTGCGGGGGAACAAGCTCCGTAGCTGGTCTATAAGTGTGGTGGGATGAAAGCCAGTGCGTCTACAGCCACAGTTTTCCTTGAGAAAAACAAAGTCGATATGATTTAGAATGGGTGTTAGTGTGCTGAATGAAAAAAATTTGATACCCATCTACGTGGATGACACTTGCATCACCTCCAAATCACAAGGTTGAGGTGCCATAATTCTTACAGAGCTTCAGCGGTGCGATCCAGCTGGATCAATATAATCCCCCCCTCCCAGACGCCAAGAAGCTATATGTCTTACCGTTGTTCCAAAAGAAGGTCGGAGTTAATCTGTCAGATAGCAATCCTTAAAGCCACAACACTTAGGGTATCATGATAACCTTTTGACCATTACGTTTGTGTTAATGATGAACACATGGTTTCCCCAGGCAACATTATTCGGTATCGGCCTTGCTTTCTATCTACCTATCTCTCTCTCTTTCCAACGGTGAATAAATGGCCTATCTGAGCCCAGTTGACGAGTGGTCATGTAGATGAATGCAGTGTCTGACGATGTGAAGACTCCATCTATTGCATACCACGAACACGTACGGTAACACATAAGGTTTTAATCGAGCTTATTTACCACCGTCAAAACCTTTTTTGTCAATTTAAATCCAGTCTGCTTTGGATACTTACCTTTTACCTGAAAACAACATAAAACTTGTTATTTTGATTGTTTTGACAAAGGTACCGGAAATTGACGTGTCAGCTGATGGAGAAGAGTTACCGTCCACAGATGGCGAAATCGCCTTTGAAAACGTCTCATTTTACTATCCTTCGCGTCCTGATGTTCCCGTAAGCCTATTGACTCCTTATTTGTTTTTTTGCAAGCCAAGGGAGAAGTAAGTCGAAGCAGCTCTGAGAGGCATGAACGACTAGCGCAAAAGCGACAAAAAGGAGCACTTTTGACTATTTTCTGATCGCCAAGTGATTCTACCATTGAACCTCAACCACCACATGACTTTCATTCCTCACAAATGCAACTGAACTTCGTGGATCCATTTCTACAATTCTACAGCATGGTAACGGGACTTGCGTTAAAATCTTGCGTAGCTGCGTCTGGTGTTCAGAGCTTGGCTGACTAGCCATCCTAACAATCCTTAACTTTGGCGTTTAAACGTCCATTTATTTTTTTACAAGTCAGCATGCAGACATGCAGAAGGTTCTAGTTCTAAGGTGAATAAGAATGCCCTCATTTAGTGTTAAATTGAAGATATAGCAATTAGAAACTGTGGCGGCTCTCCACAAACTCTGACGCAGTAATAGCGATAGTAAGAAGACTGTATGAACAAAAAGCAATAGAATAAGGACTTACAACAAAACCATTATACAGACCTCGAGGACGTATACTTTCTCATTTACCTTGATCCGTTTGGCTTATCGAAAGAAAAAAAAACAAAAACACTTAACAGCAGAATTTCCCAACGAGTGACCAGATATAGTACGTGAGATAAGAGCATTTACGGACTGATTCGCAACCGTTTCACCTGGCACCATCTACAGATCAGCTGCGTGAATCTGCTACGCTATTGTTCCTTACCGTTCTTCAGAGAGCTGCTCTTAATGAGGGATTTCAACAGGTGTAACTTCCATGCTGTCCTCTCCCTGCACCTTGTCCTCGCTGCCCATTTACTACTTGAGAGTTTTGGAGCCTTAGTTGGATCCTCGTCAGCTTACTATTGCAGCAGAGGTTTTGTCAGTGATTCAACACTAGAGCAGTGGATTTCCAAAGTTATTTGTAACTCCTATCCAAGGCTTTACTTGCTGGAGTTTCAGTTGCAGTGTAAATAACCATCCCGAGCTTGCTCAGCTTTGTCACTTAGCTATGATATTTCCATTAATATTCACAATGTGATCGCCAACGAGAGTTTTATCCTGGACTCTCAAAATAAAGCAACAAGCCCATATTTCGTCCTATAATCAGACCAGAACTACGGATGCCGTGCCAGCTGCGACCCATTAATCCGTCAATTTCGAGCGTACTGCTGAGGTTTTTTTTGCCGATGGCTTAGTTCTTAGTCAGAGTGCGGTGATGAAATTACATTCTAGACTAATTAATATCGCTGGCCGGGTCGTGCCTGTGCCTTCGATTGACTAAGTTCTTTCAACTGCAGTTGATCACCTTTAAATTAGCATTACATAATCTGAGAAGAAGTAGACATGCTCAGTGGAACAAGAACTTTATTCACCTGACGTTTCGCTTCATGCTCAAACGCAGTATCCAACACACCATCAGAGACACAATTTATTACGGACCGTTGCTTTATCTTTGACAAATTCTGAGTCGCTAGTTGCAAAGCGCACCAATATATATTCCAACAAGCCTGTAACCATTTTCTTATGTTTCCATCCTTTAAAGATCTTAAAGAACTTTTCGCTTACTATACCGGCGGGGAAGACTGTGGCTATCGTTGGCCCCAGCGGCTCCGGAAAGAGTACAACTGTCCAGTTGATACAGCGACTTTACGATCCTCTAGAAGGGCGCGTAAGTGGAAACAGATGATTGAATTCCTGGCCCCACGAGCCTCTTATAAGCATTCTTCTTACCGTATTCCCTTTTCTTCTCAGGTTACCCTTGACGGTGTCGATCTCCGCCAATTGGATGTTAAGTGGCTTCGGCAGCAGATCGGCGTGGTGTCACAGGAACCAGTTCTCTTTGCTGGCACAGTCGAGGAAAACATACGACTTGGAGATCCGGAGGCAACTGATAGTGAAGTTGAGGAGGCAGCTCGGATGGCTGATGCACATGGGTTTATTATCCAACTACCTCAGGCAATTTTTTTTTCGCATGAGTTAATAATCCCAGCCTGTTAGTTGCCGTGCATAACCAGATTCATTAAGGCATTGCATTCCTGACCCTAGACTTTTAGCGTAAAGGACTTTGAAAAATCCCCTTTTATTCGACCAAAAGGGAGTTCTAAAGGCATTCTCAGCACGCCCACAGATCATTTTATTGGAATGTTGTACGACCCACAGTTATCTTCTTCTTTTATTGCAGCTTCAAATCACGGCGGTGAATTACAAGCGTGTTCATCTCGGTATTGAACACTCCGCCAGATTTGAGGACTGACTTAGGCGTTTCAGGTGGCTTCTCATTATTGATGAACAAGCAGTGATTTTCTGTCATTTGTCAGGAACCAACGTTTAGCCATCGTTGGCGTAAAAGGTAGCACTTGATCTTGTTCGTGTTGATCAGACCGTTAAACTTGTGTCAATGCTTTTGCTGCAGTGGGTCATTGATCGGGAATGGTTAGATGAAAAAAAAACAGTCGATGAATGCGTGTTGTTCATTGTTGAGGAAGAGCGTTAAAATCAGACGAGAGGACTGCTGAGGACTTTATCTCATTGACTTGGAGGACATCCTTTAGACTAAATATTAACGTGTGGTTCACATGTGTGACCACGACCAACCCACATCTTACGCTCAAAGCCTCCTCTTATACGCGTTTCGCCACCACCACCATCATAAATACCGTCTCAATCTCCTAAATACTCCCGTTCCCTTTGAATTCTGCATCGGTTTGGTTTTTCACTTCAAAATCCATCGCACGGAGACCGGCGAGCCAGTGCTATAAACCCCAATATACACTCATCGCTCAAGTCTTACCTACGTGCAAAGCTCTAGTACCTTTGGTTATCGCATGGACCTTTTTGACCATATGGGCCTCTATTAAAATCTTCCAGAACAGGACATAGTTCAGACCTCTTCACAAAACATCGCCAAACTTGCGCTTATACACTACCAGGTTACACTTAGGCCTACTCTACTACACACGTGCACATAAATATCTGTAGCACCAGCAGACACTCCGGCAGAAAGTATCTTATGTAATTAGGCAGGGCCAGTACTGCAGCCGAAAGGCTTCATGCCAGAACGTGCACATCTCACGTGAGTGGAAAGAATTTCCGATTGTATCGCCGTTTCATTGGCCGGGTACATCTCGAATGAGGACAGGGTTGTGTACGTGGCACCAGTGGGCGGGCTGTTTAACATTGTCAACCAGTGCGCCCAAATCGATAATTAAGTGGTTGCTAGTGGATTAGTACATGCGGGGGGTCGGAAACAGAGAGTGGGGCCGACAACGGAGAATCCGTTCAAACAGTAACTTGGAACATTGTTCACTCTTATAAATCTTAGATTCTTGAACCTCTCTTGACGCATTATTAGTTGTGGCCTGGAAGGCTACCAACTGACGGGACACTTTAATCCTGCTTAACACTGAGATTCAGGCTGCAATGACGGCTTCTTAACCTAGCCTGTGAGATCCGAGCCACTCTCTTGAACACCTGATATATTTTGTGCGTACCAGGTCACGGATAGCACCCATATACTTGCTTTTTAGTTTTGCAGGCATTGCGTTGGAGCCCACCTCCTGTCTTCCTGCCAGTGTCTTGCTATCGGGGTAAAATGGGCGATAAAGGAGATAAGACCTTTATGCTGCGCAAGTCCGTCTCAACATAACCTACGTCATACCCAGGTCACTTATCACCTTTCAGTGAGATTATGGCTGAATTGACGAAATAATAGTCTTTCCGCTTATCATCAAATTCTGCCATCCTTAACGACAACCGCCGCATCCTGAACTTCGTTGCCGTATTATATTCCGTGCTTTGAGAGTTTTTGTAGACCATGGAAGTATTTTGCAGCCGAACAATATGTTAACGGTTGACTGCTTCCCCAATGCATCTACAATGACATCCAAAATCGCATCAAATGGGTAAGGCACTTAGAGGCCTTTATATACAGTTCCTTCGTGCTAAATTCTCAGCTCCAGAGTATTTGCTTGCATAATTATCTTCACGCTGTGTGATCAGACTTTTCTTTATAATGCATCCTGTCAAAAATCTGATTTGTTCATGGTAGGTTGAATTGACTGACTGATCTTGTTTACACGCTGACTGCCAAGTTGCAAGTTTCAAAGCAGTAAGACCTACAGACAAACAGTTGCGTTCCTTAATTTTGTTGGTTTGGTCACCCACGATACCGGAGGTCACTGCGCGCCGTGGTTATCCCATCGTGGGAGTAGGGACCCATCAGACCTATGTACTTATCTTCCACAGATCAATAACGTTACAGAAAGGATAGTGTAAAATTGCAGTGTTGGAGACCAGTGTCGCTCAGGAGTTCCAGCTAACCATACGCAGTTAAAGGTCAACTAGAATTGTGTAATTTTGATCGCAATTGTCAACATAGATATGTGTGAATTTAAGTTGCCTATGCTAAATGATAGGGCCACCACCATATTGACCGCCAGTCTGGCCTTGCAGACAGGAAGATAATTGCCTGGGTTCCAATGGCTAGTAGCTCTGATAAGTACACACCAAATCGTCCCGTTAATATTTCATCTTCTTATCGAGTCCTGAGAGCACAGTTCTGATTACATACACCAGTCACTGACTGACTTAAAATATTTATTTGTACTGTTTATTTGTCATCATCTCCCTTGTTTATAACGTGGACTAGTCTACCAGTCAGTGATCTCGTTCAATCTTCACTTCACTACTAAGAAATCCTTCCCGTCTTAGGTAGATGGGTATGATATAAGTAAAAAAATTATACGAACTTTAAATTCGTCAGTTTAGGGGAAATGGAGGTAGCAGACCGAACGCCGAAAACTAAGGGGATAATTAGGATAACAGAAACGACACTGGATACCAAACAACTTCTCTAAGGGTTTATGCCAACGGATCTTCGCAATAGCCAAGGCAGTGACTATACGGCTAGCGAATCCAGTGCTAATACAGGCGCTCTCTCTGTCTTGTGTGGCCGACGTTGGCTTCAGGCGGTGATCACAAGTTGCCACCACCTCTGATGTTCATTCCCTGTACTCGACCTACGAGCATCACTCAGCCTACGCTTATACCCCATTTCCGATTCCACTGCCCACCACATGCCGACCTCGTCATGCCAGTGACGTGACAATGATGATTACTAATCACGAAACATATATAAACTTTGTCCACTCATATTTTTGTTCTCTATGTAACTGTATAGGTCCGATGATGAATTACTGAAAAAGAGTTTGCTTATTTGACTTTTCCGATAGATACGAGTTTAAAACCTTGAGAAATTAATCTGAGATTACAATGTGGGTGCCCCTATGTTCCAGAGGTTTGCACAAGGCATTAGTAGCTTTACCTTCTTCCTATTTTACTCCTTAAAGGCATATAAGACTGTCCTCAGTGAGGGTGGAGGCAAAATGTCGGGAGGACAGAAGCAGCGAGTGGCGATCGCAAGAGCTCTTGTTCGCAATCCTCCAATTCTCCTCCTGGACGAGGCCACCTCGGCTCTGGACAACAAATCGGAGCGTGCCATTCAGGCCGCCATCGAGCGGGCTGCGCAGGGTCGCACGGTCCTCATGATAGCGCATCGACTCTCCACTGTTAGGGGCGCCGACCAGATTGTTGTCGTGGACAAGGGTGAGGTGCGCGAAATGGGAACCCACGAGGAGTTGTTGGCAAAAGGCGGTGTCTACGCCAACATGCTCCTTAAACTGGTAAGGTCCATCGTTTTGGCTGTTAAGAAAAACAAATGGCAATCTTTTAGTGCTGCCGCATGTATTTTTACGCTGGATTAGGTATACACATATTCAATTTAATCCAACAAAATGCTATTTTGAATTACAGACAGGTACTTCGACTGGGGTTGCACTCGCTGAAACCGATTGAAAATCTATAAATGGTACTTTCAGTATCTTTAGTCTTCGCTGGTGACGGGTGTTAACAACCGGAAGTGAATCCTCTTCTGAATGTAACGAGTTAGAAATGCCTGTTTATACCAGGAATAACTTTATTCCAGACAGCAACCGAATAGGACTTTGAAGTCCACTCAGTGTCCAATTCTTGACATTGACAATTTGATGCAAAAGATTGATAATAACTTTGACATAGAAATAAAAGCCAAATAATCTGTCTTCGTGCTACAAATAATGGTTAGCTGTTTTTGTCCTTTATAAACTGTCAATATCTTGAGAAAAATCCCAAAAGAAATATTTTAGGAAGGTAAAAAACTGTACTGAATGATACATACTGCTTTATAAATAATACCCTACCCGACCTGACTGGTGAAAGTTTAACTGAGATACGGAAGCATATTTTGGATCAGAAAAGATAACTTTGATGGGGTTGATTAATAATCATCCTGCAGCAAAATTCCAAGATATGTCAATTACGCAAAGAGCCTGACTTATGAATGAGGTTCATTTCGACCGCCTGCGAAAAACTTATTCAAAAACATATTCACAAATATATATATATATATATATATATATATATATATATATATATGATTCCATGTCCTGCACTTAATAATTTCAGAAATTATTTACCTGATTATTCTCTGGAGTCCATATGCCAGAAACCGCATAGAGAACGCTGGGGGACCCACTGAGGAGCCGAACCCCTCGTTGCTGTGTCACACAGCAGCAGAAACATCGGCGAAACACGTGTCTGGGCTTTTTAGCTAGTATCTATGTCGGAAGTACGGTATAACGTCTTTGCCATATAAGATTCATACTACTTGTAGTACTACTTGTTTGTAGAATGGGCATTACGTGGTTATTCCACAGTGGTTGATTGTCTTCGACCCAAATGTTCATTGAAATTTCGGGATGTGACCCTAAAAAGTCATGTCCGAATCACCTGACTCCATGTCCTGCACTTAATAATTTCAGAAATTATTTACCTGATTATTCTCTGGAGTCCATATACCAGAAACCGCATAGAGAACGCTGGGGGACCCACTGAGGAGCCGAACCCCTCGTTGCTGTGTCACACAGCAGCAGAAACATCGGCGAAACACGTGTCTGGGCTTTTAGCTAGTATCTATGTCGGAAGTACGGTATAACGTCTTTGCCATATAAGATTCATACTACTTGTAGTACTACTTGTTTGTAGAATGGGCATTACGTGGTTATTCCACAGTGGTTGATTGTCTTCGACCCAAATGTTCATTGAAATTTCGGATGTGACTCTAAAAAGTCATGTCCGAATCACCTGACTCCATGTCCTGCACTTAATAATTTCAGAAATTATTTACCTGATTATTCTCTGGAGTCCATATACCAGAAACCGCATAGAGAACGCTGGGGGACCCACTGAGGAGCCGAACCCCTCGTTGCTGTGTCACACAGCAGCAGAAACATCGGCGAAACACGTGTCTGGGCTTTTTAGCTAGTATCTATGTCGGAAGTACGGTATAACGTCTTTGCCATATAAGATTCATACTACTTGTAGTACTACTTGTTTGTAGAATGGGCATTACGTGGTTATTCCACAGTGGTTGATTGTCTTCGACCCAAATGTTCATTGAAATTTCGGGTCTGACTCTAAAAAGTCATGTCCGAATCACCTGACTCCATGTCCTGCACTTAATAATTTCAGAAATTATTTACCCTGATTATTCTCTGGAGTCCATATACCAGAAACCGCATAGAGAACGCTGGGGGACCCACTGAGGAGCCGAACCCCTCGTTGCTGTGTCACACAGCAGCAGAAACATCGGCGAAACACGTGTCTGGGCTTTTTAGCTAGTATCTATGTCGGAAGTACGGTATAACGTCTTTGCCATATAAGATTCATACTACTTGTAGTACTACTTGTTTGTAGAATGGGCATTACGTGGTTATTCCACAGTGGTTGATTGTCTTCGACCCAAATGTTCATTGAAATTTCGGGATGTGACTCTAAAAAGTCATGTCCGAATCACCTGACTCCATGTCCTGCACTTAATAATTTCAGAAATTATTTACCTGATTATTCTCTGGAGTCCATATACCAGAAACCGCATAGAGAACGCTGGGGGACCCACTGAGGAGCCGAACCCCTCGTTGCTGTGTCACACAGCAGCAGAAACATCGGCGAAACACGTGTCTGGGCTTTTAGCTAGTATCTATGTCGGAAGTACGGTATAACGTCTTTGCCATATAAGATTCATACTACTTGTAGTACTACTTGTTTGTAGAATGGGCATTACGTGGTTATTCCACAGTGGTTGATTGTCTTCGACCCAAATGTTCATTGAAATTTCGGGATGTGACTCCTAAAAAGTCATGTCCGAATCACCTGACTCCATGTCCTGCACTTAATAATTTCAGAAATTATTTACCCTGATTATTCTCTGGAGTCCATATACCAGAAACCGCATAGAGAACGCTGGGGGACCCACTGAGGAGCCGAACCCCTCGTTGCTGTGTCACACAGCAGCAGAAACATCGGCGAAACACGTGTCTGGGCTTTTTAGCTAGTATCTATGTCGGAAGTACGGTATAACGTCTTTGCCATATAAGATTCATACTACTTGTAGTACTACTTGTTTGTAGAATGGGCATTACGTGGTTATTCCACAGTGGTTGATTGTCTTCGACCCAAATGTTCATTGAAATTTTGGGTGTGACTCTAAAAAGTCATGTCCGAATCACCTGACTCCATGTCCTGCACTTAATAATTTCAGAAATTATTTACCTGATTATTCTCTGGAGTCCATATACCAGAAACCGCATAGAGAACGCTGGGGGACCCACTGAGGAGCCGAACCCCTCGTTGCTGTGTCACACAGAAGCAGAAACATCGGCGAAACACGTGTCTGGGCTTTTAGCTAGTATCTATGTCGGAAGTACGGTATAACGTCTTTGCCATATAAGATTCATACTACTTGTAGTACTACTTGTTTGTAGAATGGGCATTACGTGGTTATTCCACAGTGGTTGATTGTCTTCGACCCAAATGTTCATTGAAATTTCGGATGTGACTCTAAAAAGTCATGTCCGAATCACCTGACTCCATGTCCTGCACTTAATAATTTCAGAAATTATTTACCTGATTATTCTCTGGAGTCCATATACCAGAAACCGCATAGAGAACGCTGGGGGACCCACTGAGGAGCCGAACCCCTCGTTGCTGTGTCACACAGCAGCAGAAACATCGGCGAAACACGTGTCTGGGCTTTTTAGCTAGTATCTATGTCGGAAGTACGGTATAACGTCTTTTGCCATATAAGATTCATACTACTTGTAGTACTACTTGTTTGTAGAATGGGCATTACGTGGTTATTCCACAGTGGTTGATTGTCTTCGACCCAAATGTTCATTGAAATTTCGGGATGTGACTCTAAAAAGTCATGTCCGAATCACCTGACTCCATGTCCTGCACTTAATAATTTCAGAAATTATTTACCTGATTATTCTCTGGAGTCCATATACCAGAAACCGCATAGAGAACGCTGGGGGACCCACTGAGGAGCCGAACCCCTCGTTGCTGTGTCACACAGCAGCAGAAACATCGGCGAAAACACGTGTCTGGGCTTTTTAGCTAGTATCTATGTCGGAAGTACGGTATAACGTCTTTGCCATATAAGATTCATACTACTTGTAGTACTACTTGTTTGTAGAATGGGCATTACGTGGTTATTCCACAGTGGTTGATTGTCTTCGACCCAAATGTTCATTGAAATTTCGGATGTGACTCTAAAAAGTCATGTCCGAATCACCTGACTCCATGTCCTGCACTTAATAATTTCAGAAATTATTTACCTGATTATTCTCTGGAGTCCATATACCAGAAACCGCATAGAGAACGCTGGGGGACCCACTGAGGAGCCGAACCCCTCGTTGCTGTGTCACACAGCAGCAGAAACATCGGCGAAACACGTGTCTGGGCTTTTAGCTAGTATCTATGTCGGAAGTACGGTATAACGTCTTTGCCATATAAGATATATATATATGTATATATAGACGTTGAGTGCATTCCGAGATGATATAGTGAAGAAAAAAGGGGGCTCGTCGGAAAATAGAGTTGTTCTCGTGAATTTTCAAGTTGGTCACACCAACCCGTCGTCAGGCGAAATGAACAGAGGAGAAATGAAATGGTCAAATGACCAGTTTGTGCTACAGGACAGACAAGGACAGACAACCAACTGGGGTGTGAGGAATGGGTACATAATTGGATTGCGGCCGGTTAGGGGGGGGGGCTGTTAGGGTTCCCTGTGTTGGAGGCGAAGGGGGATGGCGAGTAAATGTGACTGCAGACGGTAAACTTAATTGTCGACGATGCGGGATGGGGACAGAGGTGTTTAAATTTTCAACTGCTGTTCGCCGTGTCAGGGGAAGGGGGTGGCGAGACAGTGAGATTCTACATGGCCCAGAAAAGATTAGCGGCTGTGGTTAGGTTGTGGGCGCAAATCAGTGAGCCGGGCACGCAGGCCTTCGTATTGAGAGTCCAGATCGACATGGCGGTTGATGCTGGTTGTGTTAGAGTGCCACGCCTCGAGGAATTCACGCGCCTGTTTGTTGTTAGCCATTGCAACAACTTCGGTTCCGTCCACATTGAAGCGATGGTCGAACTCAAGGGCGTGCGCAAAGATGAGTGACAATGGGTCGCGTCGACGAATGGCTAGTTTATGTTCCGTAATACGCGTCCCAAGTCGTCGGCCGGTATGACCAATATAAGTGCAAGAGCAGTTAGCACACGGAATGCGATAGATGAAATTAGTTTGCTGCTCTTTGGGTACAGGGTCTTTTACTCGGGATAGTGTTGCGCGCAAGGACGATGCCGGTTTGTGCGCAATGGAGATGCCAAACCGGTTTAATTGTCGGGCGATCGCTTCGGAGATGCCCTGCATGTAAGGTAGGGAGTAGAATTTACGTGGTCCGGGTTCTCCATTAGAGCCGAAAGTTTGTGGTTGCCTCTGGTGTCTGAGGCAGCTTTTCACAAAACTGACTGGATATCCGTTGAGTCAGAATAACCGATACAGGTAAGTGAGTTCTTTTTTGCGTAGCTGATCGCTACTACAGTAACGAAAGGCCCGGTGGAAAAGGTTTCGAACGCAGCTTCTTTTATGGGCCGCAGGATGGTTGCTATCATAGCTAAGTATGATATCAGCATTAGAGCCTTTTCGGTGGAGGCTCGTTGCGAGGCATCCATCACTGAGCTTTTGGATACTCACGTCGAGGAACGGAAGGATACCTCCTGTTGCCCCTTCACGAGTAAACTGAATAGCTGGGAAAACACTATTCAGGCTCAGATGCAACTGCTCCACTTCGGAGGCCTTTATGATAACAAATGTATCATCTACGTATCGGACCCACATTTTTGGTCTGAAATGTCGCATAACCTCCTCTTCTAGTTGTTGCAATACTAGTTCTGCCAGTAGACCCGAGATTGGTGAGCCCATTGGGGTACCCTTCACCTGCTGATAGAACTTTCCATCGAATTGACAATAGTTCATGAGACAAAGCCTAAGCATTTCTGAAACGTGCTGTATTGGAATGTCGATTGGGTTATCTTGCAGGCGCCGAGTTACGCTCTCAATGATCAATTCATGTGGTATTAAAGAAAACAGGGCAACTACGTCAAACGATGGAATACACTCATCAGGACTTACTTTAAGGCCTTGGATCTTCTGGAGGAATGCCTGAGAGTTTTTAATGATGTATTGTGATCCAGCGGTGAGGAGCTTCAGGTGCCGGTACAACCATTTAACAAGGTTGTAAGTACGCGATCCAATGAGAGCTACTATGATCCTCAACGGGGTGCATCTGCTTTGTGCACTTTTGGGAGGCCATATGCATGTGCAATACGGGGATCACTGACATTTATAAATCTGGAGTCATCGGGGGTTATGAGTTTCAGTCGCGCGAGCTCAGTGATCGTCCTCTTTACAGATGTGGTCTGCTTTTTAGTTGGATCCTCTGCGAGTGGTGTGTAGGCTTCCTTGTCGTTGAAGAATTGATTAGTTCTATTGATATAGTCAGTCTTTTCCATGATGACGGTGGCGCCACACTTGTCAGCAGACACAATCACTATGCTATCGTCTGTCTTTAGAGATATTAGTCCCTTTTCTTCGTCGATGGGCAAGATTTGGTGGTGTTTCTCTTGCCGAATGAGACTAGTAGCACAGCTGCGTATGTCCGCACACATGTCTTCAGGCACAGCAGAGGTAAGTAGGACAGATTCAAGGCTGGCTAGGAAGTTTGTAGGTGCAGCATCGGTTAGAAACAGCCGTCTAGGCGTTTGAGTGATACCTGTGCCGAGAGTGCGGTCATTCAATCTCTCTCTCTCTCTCTCTCTCGGTGAGCGCCCTAATAACATATATATATATATATATATATATATATATATATATATATATATATATATATATATATATATATGATAAAGACGTTATACCGTACTTCCGACATAGATACTAGCTAAAAGGCCAATGTTGGAAGTACGGTATAACGTCTTTGTCATATAAGATTCATACTACTTGTAGTACTACTTGTTTTTAGAATAGGCATTATGTGGTTATTCCACAGTGGTTGATTGTCTTCGACCCAAATGTTCATTGAAATTTCGGGTCTGACCCTAAAAAGTCATGTCCGAATCACCTGACTCCATGTACTGCACTTAATAATTTCAGAAATTATTTCCCCGATGTATATATATATATATATATATATATATATATATATGGCCATATATGCATGGGCTATTTATCGAAATCTTCAGAGCTCTATATGAGGTCTACTCAATAAGTTAGAGATATGAATGTTTTCTTTAACACCGAAAGTACATAGCATGTACTTTTGAGACTCAGCGCAAGTGCAATTTGTATGCAAAATTATTGGAACAGGGTAAAAAGGTTTTTTTCTAAATCTAAAGTTCACGTTATGTCAGGTAGAACATTTGAAGAGCAGTTTATTGCTTACCAACTAAATACCAAAAGAATGTACTTATGCAATTTTCTGTAAAATATAGTATACTTTATGAGAATATCGAAAATCAGTGGGAAAAATTACAAACTTCTTAAATAGTCCTTTCTTACCGTGGATTTTAGCAAGCTGCCACAAAGAATGTCTTTCAAAAGCCGGAATCTTCGTGTGACTAAAATATCATGGAATTACCCTGCGCGCCAGTTACTAGTACAACCCAATCTTAGTGATTTTTGTTAATCAAAATCAAATTCGGAAAATTTGATTGACATTTCGCGAGACCGGTCAGATATTTTACCACTGAAATCGTAAAATACGCATGAAAAAATGCTCCACAATGATCAGACAAGCGACGCAGCCTGCGTAGAGAGATTTTTGACATCCTTCCTCCCGTTTAATGGTTCTTTACCTCCATTGTGCATGAAAAACTTATTTTACCTGTAGTGTAGTAGTCAGTCATCATTTTTATACTGCTGTGGGCCTGTTGTTAGCTTGTAAATATTACACAGCTATCCCATTGCAGCAGGAGGATTTGAGCCCAAATATTCATATAAACTTTTGAACTAACCCGAAGAGTTTTATTACGAAGGATTTATTCGGAAATCACTCATTAATTTAAAAAACGGACTTTAAAAACGGAAAGCCATTTGACCTATCAAGCGCTATCATGGTATCAGATGTCAACTTTGGCTAAAGATTTTTTCAAAATTATAATGTCTCGGTTTGACATTTTAAGGTACTCTTTAAGCTGCTTAAATCTGATAGAATGACTTTCATAACATCAAGTCCAGACAAGGTTTCACTGTTTGGCCCCATATGATATATATTCCTAGCAAGGTTCCGTGTATATTGTTTAGTAACAGACCTTGGAACCACTTGTTTTCTTTTTCCTAGAAAGACAATCAGGGTGAACACTCAGAGAACGAGGCGGATGACGTCTCGGGTAGTGAAGACGAATTCGTGATCGGTGGCGAGAAACCACGGTTATCGGAAGTCCTTAAAAAACAGGGTGTCTGGAGAGCCTCTAGGGTTTCTGACGCAGAAAGCCTTGCTTCCTATGGGTCGATGGTGTCACTTCTACCTGAAAAACAGGTCAGATTGCATTATTATAAAAGAACTTTGTAAATTTGGTCTTTTGGATTTGTTCCTTATATCAATAATATAGATACGTATTCCACGTCGGCCATAAAATTCGATTTTTTGACTAGACAGTTGTCCTCATTAAATGAACTGAGTTTCACGTAGTTTGTAAAATGAATACTCTGTAGGTCCCTGAGTCTAGTTTGTTGGTATGTTTCCCACATGACAAATATCCCTTATTTCAATGTCCCTTAATCTTGTTCTGTTCCCGTTATGATTTTGGAAACGCATTTTAATAGGGTGACTTGATTACGCGTCAAGGGTGGTGTCAGAGTGTGGCGGTAAGAATATTTTTTAAATAATGCGAAAATCACAGAGGAGCAAAGTGCGCTCCCAGCAACGTTTGCACAAACGATAACTGAAGCCCTGCGTAACTTAAATCGAATGATACAGCTATTGTCGAAATTCGGACTTACTATCGTGCTTTGGCGCTATGGATTTCAAGTGCGAACAAATTGAATTTAATTTCTTACGCAGGCAAATACTCTGGAGCTAAGAATTTAGCGCGAAGGAACTGTATATAAAGGCCTCTAAGTGCTTTACCCATTTGATGCGATTTTGGATGTCATTGTAGATGCAAATTGAAGAGAGGACTAACAACCGCCCTAACCTTAGAGTTCACAGTTGGTAGCTGACTACTGGAAAATAGCAGGCACTGATCAAGTATCAGCAAAACGATAAAGCATACTTTCATGTAAGGTGACACATATAGATTCACTCAGTAAAAGAATAATCGTAATTATTTTAATAAAAACATGAATGGAATCGTTTTTTCAATATCTAATATTTCGCCCTGTGCATCCAAGGCATGATATTGCAATCAATGCATGCAAAATAAAATACTGAAATAAATGGATGTTTTCAGAACACCTCAAGTGGCCGAATACTGGGGCTGCTATGTGATCGCGAGTTCAGTAATTGGCACACATAGGCATATAAAAGAGTACCGCATTTAGCGCAAATAACTCGAGTGATCAAGATTGGGATAGATAATTTCAGAAATAAGGGCTTATGTACTCTCCTTTAAGGAAAGGGGAATTCATACACGCAATATAGATGCCCGATCCATGTGGACTACGGAGTATTCATGTATGTCAGGCGTTGACGATCTAACCTTTAGAGCCCGACCCCGTTCTTAGTCGTTTTGTCCTTGTCTTGCCACTGGAGTAAGGTGGGTGATCGGACGAGCGTGCGGTAGATGCTGCATAAGTCTTACTTACTATAAACTAATTCACGCGCCAATTACTGATGTCGCGCCATTTCTGTGGACTACCTGATGGACGTCGCCCCTTGCGACGGCTTACTCTAATATGTGCATGAATGATAATATAATTGAATCAAAAGTCAGTTATTTAAAGCTGACCTCTGCCTGTAAAAACTCCCAGAAGCTCTCGCAGTAAACCTCGAAACCGAAATTATGACTATGGGCCCAATCTGAAATTATGTATCCCACATAGGAGGTTAAGAACGCATGGGGACGTCCATGTTGAAGCTATAACCATTTTCAACCTTCTTTAAACAAATTAGGGAAAAGGAGCGTATTTTCTGACCACTTGGTTCTGTTTACTGACGTACGTATATTTTGGTTTTCGATCGTTTTGAAGGCAACTACTATTAGTAATGAAGAAGCTTTTATCTTCTCTTTAGACCTTTGAAAGGGCAAGCTTACTTTGCTGTAGTTACCTGCTCCGTGACGACCACATGGCATGCTTTGTAGCAATTAATTTGTTCCCTTTCAGCAGAAACCCTAGAAGTGCACATCTTTTTAGAACTTTTGACCAGTGTCACTGAGACTTGCAATTTTTTGAACGCAGGTGCTGAGGATGGGGGTTTTTATTTTCTCGCAGAATATAGTCGCATTGCAATTAGATGATCATCGGTTGGCTGTATGAGGAGAAGGGGCTCCTTGTAAGCGCCATTGTTGCTTGCGGGGTCAAACCTAGCAACCCTTGAGACGGTCTTTCCAAAAGGGGTATCTTGGTTTTCATTATTTAACTGGTTGTTGATCGAGAAACGAGTCCAGCTGTTGGTGATTTTCTTCTGTTGATGATTGGCCATTGCTGTCCTCTTTTCTCGTTGGTTGATTATTGAGTTATCCGAAAGAAAACGTGCCTTCCAGGCTGCTAGAGTGGACAGCCATCTTGAAAAGGTATTAGTAGATGGGAATTTTTAATTTTTTGTTCCTTTCTGCATCGGCCACGACCAGCTGTGGCAACGGCGTTTACCAGCTATCATAGGGCACATTTTATAACCATTTCCTCTCAAGGGGTTAATTGGCGTGTCCCTACAGAGCATTGCCTAAGCATATCAAATTACTGCTGAGTCCGACTATAGTTCACAACTGATTTTAGTCTTAAAGTGATCCAAAATAACTTAAATGGGCTAAGAGAGTATAGGTCGCCCACTCTATAGAACTGTGGAAGTTGGTATGAAAGGTTGCGTGGAAGCCGGCGTTGTTTTTTCAATTATGAAACTGACTCGTGTGCAAACATCCAATCCTATGGTGATCTGGTGTCTAAAAAACCCCTAGATGACTGACTGACAATGAGACTTGATGAAGTGGGCCTACTATTACTCTTACTAGGCTTCAACAAGCCATTGCCAGATGTAGGGTGGCACCAGACCCCACATGTGGTCTAGTTTACCGGTCAAAATTGTTGTGTAGCATTGTCGCTTCGCTGCTTCCATATTCGTATGGGCACTTATGAGCCCCAGGTTCCAAGTGAGTCTAGCGTGAAATGGTCATCTGGTACTGCAAAATCCTCATTTTGACCGCCAGTTCGGCAAACTGGACTCCTAACTGGATATTTAACAATCTCCAGTCGATCTGTACGCAGTTTTCAATGAAGTATCCGGCACAAATACCTACTGATAAGGCATACAATTAACGATAGTAGCGTAGTCACCTTTGTGCATTTGTTTGAGGAGAAACTGAAACATCACTCTAAACGTGGATGCGTGAACAGGCGTCACACTGACGCTGAAATAACTAGGGCCACCTGCGCGTTCACTCTGATACGACCGACCCATATCTTTGCATTTTTATGAAGCTGAAATCTCCACATTGCGGAATGTCTGCACGTATTGCAGGTGTGGTATTCTGGACCCTCAGCCACAGCAACAATATTAACACCCATAATTCAACTGATCTGGCAGGTTCAGATGAAATGAAAAGCAAGGTTAGCACGAGTAGCGTGACCAGTGCGTGTACACATTTTCTTTTATTAATGGGTGCTAAAATAGTAAAATAGCCGTCAACATCAACCTTTACAGAAATCGCGTGCCCACCAAAGTTTGAGATAAACAATATAAACATCGAATGCTACCCAGTTTTAATTACTTAAATGATACCTGTGCCTAAATTTGCTCTCGGGAATTAAATTGAGTAAGGTTTGGCAAATGATTTATGTTTCATCTGATGCACTTTTCATAATCAATTTTATAGATTCAGAGTTAAGCCAAAGAAAAATACACGAGTTTACCATTCTATATTCTTTGCTATCAAGATGTTTTATTAACGAAGTTTATGCAAAAACCTGTCGGGAACTCAGTTATCTATCAACTCTTTATTTTTATCTAGTTATTAGACTGTCCGAACAGCTTCCTTATTATAATTTGGGAGCGACAGAGTAAATTCCATAACATCGAGTTCTTGCTTTTTTCATAAAAGTTTTCTTTCACTGCACTGACTACCTTCGTAACGTTTCTCTATATCTACAGAAGCACGCGGTCCTCAAGGCGCTTAGAATGAACCGACCCGAATGGTACTATCTAGCAATTGGACTGCTAATGATGATGCTAGGTGGACTCACGCTTCCATCCTTCGCTCTTCTCTATTCGGAAATGTTCCAGGTTTTGCTGAAAGAATTTTCTGTCAATATTCGATTAAGCTTGTTGTCATAATGACTCCATATATGCTTCAATTTTTCATCATATAGTGAGGTTAAGACATATTGAATGTAGAGAGTAAAACATTATGATGAACTGTCGGACAACTTGGGATATAAACCCAAATTTCCTTGGGATAGGCAATCTTGGAACAGGCCTTTTATCAATGCTCTCCTTTTAAATTTTGTAAATAGTTATCTACCTTTTTCTGAACACTCCTCCAGAGCTTTCACACAAGTTGCGTCAGCTAGGAAGATGGATATTAGTTTATTCACTACAGTTTGTCTGAAAAATTAACGTCCATGCAAATTACAGGCGCTCTCAGAAGCCATAGGTGTATTTTCTTTACCTTTCGAAAATTGTTGAGGTCAGCATCGTATCACGCCTCACCGGATTTATAGTGACTGGTGGTCATGTTACCCCCTGGCCTTACTTACACGGGTTTTTCTTAAAGTTTACTCTGCGTGAAAGAAGAAATGGGGTGAAGAAGAGCGGGGAGGTGTTCTGTTTCGGCTTTGGTGCTCCTAGCCCGCGTAGGTGTTGGGAGCACCTCTATAGTCCCAGGAACCTAGGGGAAAGGAGAGTGACTGTTGTCAGTCGGCATGACTCTCGTCTGGGGCCGGCCTTTGGGCGTTGGTGGCCATCCTGATCAACAGTTTGTGGGTTCAAGTCTCGAGTAATGCACCACCTGGGGTTGGGTATGGCTGGCTGATGACTGCTTATAAGCCAGAAGTGGCCATTCCAGTTTTTCTTGTCTTTGTTGATAAGGTCCTTCTGCCTATATATAATCGGGCAATACACTAGAAGATGTCTAAGTGGTTACTTCATAAACTCTATGCGTTTAACAAAGAACTCTGAAACTTCAATTAAAGACCCAATGCAGTTCTTAGGGAAGATAAAAGGCTTAAAAATTGCAAAAGACGAAATAATGGTGCGATTCGCATTAGTTCTTTATTCATGTATATTTCTCCAGACTTAGCGAAGCCCAGTAATGTGGAACTCCCGTGGGTCTACACTACGTATGAACCTACGGGTGCCCCACTTTAACTACTCCCTCTTTGTTTAGAAACAAACTTTTCTTTGGCTGAGAAATGATATTGACAATTAAAAGGCACCCATAGATGTTCACTAATATCTAGCTTTTGGGTAGAAACTGTGATGCAGACAATTCAATCTACAGATCTTCCGACAACGGACCCAATATTGTGGCTGCGCTATGTAGGCAATACATTTGTTATCGTCAAGAGCGATCAACTAGAAACGCTATACAGCAAGCTCAATTCCACCCTCCTAGGAATTCAAGTTACACTAAAAAAAGAAGCTGCTGAGCAACTCTTCTTGTACACAGGAAGACTAATGGAATGCTACAAACCTCAGCTTACCGAAAAGGTATAAAGTTCAAGGTCATCGTACATATTTAGAGTAACCATCTCATCTCTTATAAACGCAGATCTGTTGACAGCTGTCTGCGTCGAGCGAAAACTTACTGTTAGATGAAGAAGTTAGTCGAACAGAAATAAAACACAATTTCAAGATATTTTCCCAGAATGGATATCCTCCTGACTCTGTTCGTCGATACATGCGACGACACTAGTTCAAGGAAGAATGTATTTCCAAAGCTAAAACCACCCAGACGCCAAAACCAACTGTCTGTCGAACCCTATCTCATGTACATAATCTATCAGATGCAGATAAACCACAAGTCAATAAGGACTTTGCGCAACCAGCTTGTAGACTCTAAGGAAAGGGCTGGCTATTTAAACAAAAATTCTCTACAAAATACCCTGAATCATTTGTGATACTGTGGCGAAACCGGAAAAAAATTGTACTGCTCCTAGACACGAATACCAGTTAGCAATGAAGAGATGAGGCCATTTATCTCAGGTGGCCATGTACACAGTAGACGCAGGACACATATTGGCATGGAAAAAACCCCATGGCATTGGCGCCGGCTTATCAAACCAATTCTTCAGGCAAAATCTTTGGAATCGATAGGTTGACGATAGTTTCTTCATCATCAAACGTGAAATAATCGAAGAATTCCGTAATGGTCTGAATTCCATTTGCCTGTACATACTATTTACAAGAGAAGCGGAAGCAGATGAGGAGAAATGCAGTCAGCTAGGCGCAAACAAGACTAGCAACTCAGAGCGATAACAAAGATCAATGCGGATGCGGAGGATGGGCGTTGGACTTCGAATCAACAAGTCACAGGTTCCATCCTTGGGTGATACAACATCTGGGGTTCGATATGATTGGCTGATAATGGCGAGCAAGCCAGAAATGGCTATTCCAGTCTCCCTTGTACTTGCTGGCATTGCTAATGTACCTTTACTACTATTAGCCATTATGCTGTTGCTGCGGCTCGAGAGCGAGTCCCAATGAATAAATATGTATATATATCAGTGGTATAGCGTCTGCCGTAAGCTTGAGATTTTGACTGTTTGACATTATTTAGCATCACACATTTTCTAATTGTATGAGTTCCCTGCTTTAAATTGTCTGCCAGTCAAAATTGGTTAGTCATTTTTGCCTTTCAACATTTGCTTGCATACAAAATATCTATCGGTAAATTTTGTACTTGGTTCACATAATTTATGTGAACGTTCAGATTTGCGGCTGTGTACCCATACAATAACAGAATAGGTGCCAACCTTTTCCTGTATAAAGTACGTTTTAAGAAAAAATCGTGCGATTAATAGGCAGTCAATGTTTTGAAGGTTATTTTGGCCCCAGTTGCATTATTTTGGCAGTTTCACGTGGACTCAAGATTGTGCATCAGAAAAAATATCTTGCAAACACCTTGCTCACCATCCTTTCATCCCACTATCTCGTGCAATATCCGCTAGCCATTAAGTTCACTAATTCTGGTGGATATTATACGAAGACTTACCACTTTGCAGAGTGAATCGTTTTTGAGATGCCTTCTACATGTTTATCCATCCTTCATTTAATAACCCTCGATATGAAAATGCGGGTTTGTTTCCATTTTTACCTTTAATTGGACCTCCTAGTCCTGACGTGCGTTTTATTCCTGAGTATGTATGGTAAAGTGCAGCATATTTGCAGGACCAAACCCTGCAAATTTAAGATCCTTAATCATGTTCTGATTCTTCTAACTGCGGCTGAAATGTACCATGCAGTAACTGAAAACAAAGGGGTCGTCCGCGGGAGGACTGCTCGTCAGAACTCAAATACTTTACAACTTATTTTCTTTTGGCAAGATAGAGGACGTTCCCTGAAGGCCCGCTGAAATATTTTGTCGGTCATGACGAAAACGTGTCAAGCTATACAATATTATGAATTTTATTGCAAGACCTAAGTAGAAAAAAATGTACTCAATAAGGGAATTTCCTTTGCTTTTTCAGATTTTCACCATGATAGGCGACCCGGTGGCTATGAAAGCACGTACAAGCTTCATCTGTGGTATGTTCGGCCTGATGGCGATTCTTCGTCTTCTGTTGGGTGTCGGCGGGGTAAGCACCTTTATTTAACCTATCCAACAAAACATGACTCACCTGAGTGCCTCCAGAGTAAACTCCGTTTCAAAGAAGATTAAGGCGTGATCAGTTGGAGAAGAGGTACTTGGGCGTTCGAACACGCACGGGAGCCCATCGTCAGAGAGTAGGAGCGCGTCAAAACAAAAGAGCAGTTTTGCCACCTGAACCCGACCTTGCCTCCAGTCATGACACTGGGCACGAGTGAGTGAGGGAAGAGAGATAGAGAGTGCAGTACATGCTACACAAGTCTACTATACCTTAAAACTAACGCACACGTAAGTCACCGCATTAGCTCTCAGTCTGCTAAAAGAAGCGGTGGAAATTGTCGAACATGACGGTCGAACTGTCAAACAGTTTTGTAGGGAAGGAATGACAGGAGGGGTAGGGGGAGTGGTAGTGTCCGTGATAAAGCTGAGTCAACGCCGTTTAACTCAGTGGTTTCAAGGCGTGATGCTGTGTAAAATTGGCTGGGAATTGGGCCGCTCCGCTTGACCGCTTGAGCGTAGCACGTGAAAGCAGGGGATATATTATAGTGTCTGGCAATGGATATGATGACAGACTCTCATATCTACAACAGTTCCCGCTCCGGCCTATTGCTGGCTCGCACAATTATCGACGTGCTCGCAAAGCTGAATTGGCGGTTTTCCACTAGGTTGTGCTTTTTGACTTGAGACAGGGTGTATTCTCTTCAATCGGCCGGTTAGTGCTCTGGCATTCACGAACTAAGTCGTCGTCCGGGCTGAACTGTATAACGGTTAAGTCTGTCACGGCATGAGATTTAATAATCTAGAGCCCCATTGCTCACCTGCGTCCACTCGCTTCTTCATCTGCATGATTCAGGTACGTATAGTGGCTGCCATACGGTGAGCGATGCTCACGCCAAACTCGGTGGCAATTCGTTCCGTCACTTCTGACACGTCTTTTAGATGTCATTGTGCCGGAGTGTTAGTCTTTCCCGCTCGTTTTCACTGTTCCAGTGATTGCATCTTCATTTTCTTCGTAAAAAGAACCTAGGACGTGCATATGCACTTTCATTTGTAAAATGTCTTTCATTTATTCTGATACCTAGTTGACGTATTTGCACGTGGTATCAAAGTTTTACGGTTTCAGCTGGACCAAGACAAGATTTTCATTTTTAATGGTTATGGAGGAAACATGTGTGTATTACTTCAGTATTATTTTTCCGGAGCAAAACCTTCGTTAGGTACTTTCCATTTGACCCAACTCTGAAAAACTTGGCATCCTCCGTAGCTCAAATGAATGCTTCATATTTATCAAAAGAACCTATTAATCTAGTGGATTCCAGATCGATTGCTTAGGAAATCCTGCTATGGCAGTCAACTTACTGTACAAGAATTGGTGGATTTCAGAAGTTGCAGTACGCCGGGCGGGAATCTTGATCCAAGTGGGGAACTCTTTGCTCAGGTGTTTAAAATTTTGACTGAACGCAAGCCCTGCCCTTGTGGTCGTGGGTTCGTATCCCACCGAGGCCGGCCGAGTTGTTCACAATTGGATCTAATTAATTATTCAGAGATCGTAAACGGAACTTACTCGTCCCGCTCTGCCTTAAGCTCCGTTACCGATCGGTGAGCGTTCATCAACGAATGACCATGTTCCAAATCTACAGCAGCAAGACAACGAGCCCGTGGCTCAATGGTAAGAACTTTGGACTCCTGCTTAACAGGCCGCTGGTTCAAGCCTAGGGGTGGGCACCACCTGAGGTTGGGTATGACTGGCTGATTACGACTGAGTCAGAAATGGCCACTCAAGTCTGCCTTATCGTAGTCGGCATTGTTGGTCTATTTATTTAACCCTGCACAAAATACCTATGAAATTATCTATGCCCCATAACCGATAGAGGATAAATTCAGCTCTTGTTTGGCTATAAGACATTTTTGTAGATTGTTCATATTCTAATAAATATTGATGGACCTTTACAGTCCAAATTCCTTTTCTCCCTTAGCAGTTTTTTAATATCTAGTAAAACGAGTTTATTTCACAAAAAGGAGTTATATACAAGCAGGGAGTAAAATCCTCAAGGTCGACATTCAGTTACTTCTTACCAGCTGAACCGGAGAGATTCCGTTACAAGTACAATATTCCAAAGACATTCGTTACCCTGGCCACCAAGGCCAGTCAAGAAGATGGATTGTGTCTTGCGATCATACGTGTTTACCAGACAACTAACTCAAGTATAAAAACGCACCGAGCTCGCTAAATGAAAAAAACCTGTGACTATCCATGGAATTGTTCGTTTTGGCAACAGCAGCAGTTTAAATTGAAAACCAAATTCTGTTTTTTAAACTGAAATGCCAACTTAAATAAATTTTACTGTTTTTGTCTTTTGCTTCTTCCTAAGCAGCTCTGAATATTTGTGTCTATAAAAATAGTAACAAAGTCGTTTGAGCTAACACTAGTTTGCTATCTTCTCTTTTCAAATTGCGTGTCCAAATATACTCTTCTGCATGTCGCTTACAGAATGCAGCCCTTGGCATAGCTGGGGCTCGTCTTACAAGGAGAGCAAGGCGGCTGTTCTTCGGTTCGATTCTCAACCAAGTAAGACTAACGTGTATGCCTCATGCCTCCTCTTTATATAGTCTTCCTTTAGATTAAATCAAATAGTTCAAGCAAACGAATTATGTTCTCAGTGCCGTACCTTTGCATAAACATCCATACCAGACCTCCACATTTTGATTGCAATAAGTTGTCTCCAACAGCGAAACTAATTTTTTACAACATATAGTCCTAAACTGGTACCATTTTCTACATCTTTTGGCCAGGAAATGTTTGCGCGATGTCTTAGTACTTGTGCAAGTATATTAACACAAATGCGCCTAATTTTACATCTCCTATTAAAACGGATTTCCTTTTTTAGTTTTTAACATATATCTACAAAATTAGAGAGGTTAATTGAAGGGCAGATGATATTTAGATGAATAAGTAATCCACTATTGGGCACTGTACACGTATCCTAGACTGAAATAGTTCCAATTTAACCATAATTGCGTTTAAGTTCTTCAAAAACTGCAGACTATTTTAAGCAGTGCCTTTAAAGACCGTTCTTCAGCTTATTTGACTACAGTGGTCAATCACTACCTGTTTCCGTAGCCTCGTGCGTTCAATAAAAGCGAAACTAACTGAACTTTTACAAAGAAGAAAAATATAACATAGGTGACAGGTGAGATATACAGCACCTTTGGCAAATTTGACCTTGGCGGCTCGATTTCTTCCCTTAAATAATGCCTTCCGAGTGTTTGGTTCCTCATGGCCTACAAGCTACTCTAGGCAATGCAGTTTAACATCACGAACCATGGACAGGGCCTGTTGCAGTGTGAAAAAAACTTCGCGTTCAGTTTTGTGTGACTGATTTGTCTTCTTAAAATCACACAGTTTCCGGCTACTTGAGGTCAGAATAAAATCAATGCAATGCCTTCTTATTCAGGAAATGGCATGGTTTGACAAACCTGAGAATCAGGCAGGCATTCTGACGGCCAGACTCGCGGTGGAAGTTCAAAGCCTCCAGAAGATAACCGGGACCCAGTTGGGTGTCGTGATTGAGAGCATAACTCTTGTTGTCAGTGCTCTCATTATCGCCTTCTCATACAACTGGAAGTTGGCGCTCCTCAACCTAACGTTTTTCCCCATTCTGGTAGTTGGTGGTGCACTTCAAGTGAGTCCGTTGATCCCCCTTTTCGATAGCTTTATATGTAGAGTAAGTTTTCGTCAAATTTGTTAAAAGTTAGCTGAGAACAGAAAACGATTCGTTGGAACAGATTTGTTAAAGGACTGAAAATTCTGAGGATTTGCTTGATTGTTCAGTATTGAAGCGTTTATTGTATGAAAAGCTCAAGCAGGGATTCAAGTAACTTTTCGGGGTAAACGGTTGTTCACTGGTCAATTTTTACCTTGCTTATATCTCGGTCTTTTGGGTGCGAGAAAACTCTAGGTGTCCACCCTGCACGTTCAGTCATCACCTCCGCGCGGGTGGTTGGACCATCCGAATAACTTTTGGTCGTTGACTGTGCTTTGCAACACAGTGATTCGCCCCTCATATGAAAACTAAGCCAGACATTTGGGCAATTCATTGGCAGAGAATGGTAATGTATCCTGAAAGTTCAAGCATCAAGGCAGAATGGGACGAGGGAGCGTTCATCTACTTATGTTAATATTTCCTTTCGAAACCGGCAAGACAACGAGCCAGTGGCCCAGTTGATTAGAGCGTTGGAATTCTGATCAAAAGGTCCTAGGTTTGAGCCTCGGTGGTGCACCACCTGGGGTTAGGTCTGGCTGATGTTGGTTAACAAGCCCGAAATGGTCATTCCAGTCTCCCCTGCATTTTCGGTAATGCTTTACTGCCAATGGTAATGTATACTAAAGATGCGCTAAAACTTCGGACAATAAATAGTCTAGTAGTTAAAGGCACTTCACTGTATCCTAAACCATCTACAGATGTGAATGACATGGCTCCGTTTCTGTTCATACTTGAAACGGAATAACTTGAATATTGGCAGTCGGTATGATTTGTTGACCAAATATTCAATTTTAGTGTGAAGTTTAATCCTTAACTTTTCTAGTGCACTTATGGGAGTCGTTGTTATGGCTGGTTTTGAAGCACCTGACAAATTTAGCATCGTTACGACAAAAACCACACGATGCAATCAGCAATATAAATGAACTTATGATAGTACAAGCTGCGATGAACTAGAATCTGTTTGAATCAATTGTTTGGATTCAATTTTCGTGGATTTTACTTATGTTAGCGATTATATTGACTACCGGTCTCTTCTTACAAACTTTGGCCTTATGCACTTCTAATAATTTGCTTAGGAAGTAGGAAGTCATCTTTCAAGAAAACTTGCATGCAGCTGTAAAAAAATGGTGTTAATATTAACAGTACCACAGTACCTATTAGTCTACGATAGCTTTCCAGAAAAATAAAGGACACTTTTCATTGTGCATCCTACGCACACAAATATGATGTTGAACGTCACCAATATCTGCTTCCGATTTAGACCTTTGCAAAAACATCCTCTTGTTTATTGTGATTTAAAAAGTAGATTTGACTAACATATGTTTTCGGTACTGCATGATCGGGCCCAAACAGTTCTATAGAGAATGAAATACGAGTTTATTTTTGGATGGGCACCAAGCGATTGGTTATGGGACTCACTCGTCCCACACTGATTTGGGGCTCACTTTTGATAATCCTCACTCTATCGCAGCGTCAACTCGTGTAATCATATGCGCTATCCTGGCCTAATATCGGTCTGACATATGTATCTTTGCACCTTTTTATCTAAGAATTATTAAATCTGCGAAAAGCACTTCTTGTATGCAATATAAAATCCGTCGGTTGTCAAATCCAGTAGGGAGATAATATCGGCTTGGAATCCTGTAGCATTTTAAGATGGATATTTGGCTACTTATTACTTTTACCGAACATCCGTGTCCGTAAGACTACATACAGGGGGGTTGCACTTTCCAAGGAACTTTGATCCAAGATCTGAATTGGCTTTTAGATCTCACATTACGAACAACTGTGGCGCAGGCATCACGCACGCCCCTGCTAGCTCATCTCACGACAGATTAACTTTGGTGACCTGTAAGGTGGAACAAGAAATTGTTTTCAGCTTTTATTATGATTATTTTTGTGCTCTCATGACTGGGTCATCCGTGCTATTTTGTGCTCCATTTTTACGTGCAAAAGTAGCAAGTAACCGACCGAGTTCCAGGGGTTGATCCAATAGAGAGAGAGATAGTCAGAGACAGTTAGATGCTGCTCTTCGCGCCAATAGAAGAGGGCCCTCTGATGAAGGGTCGCGTCGTCTGTGTCTCAGAAGGATGCGATGATGCTCAAAATGAAACACTTTGTCTACAAAATTGCATCGAATAATGTGGAGGAAGAAGTGGTGCCATTTGGGGCAGGTCTTCGTTTAAGTCAGCAATCTTCGTGTTCCACCCGCAGAAACCGACAGAGACTGTACACAGCCTGTCATGCCAACTCCACAGATTGCATGCCACTTATTTAGCTGCTGCTGAGATATGCAGGATCGAGTATGCAGTTGCTGGCATTCGGTCATTACTATCTGGGAGGGTCAGCCATCCCTATTTGACACTATTTTGTTGCTTAGATGCTTAGAATAAGAACTGCGTCAGTATCCCCTTCCGTATTGTCGAGCTAGGTGCCTTAGTTATACCATGTATTTATCCCGAATAGATATCCACCATAGTTCGTGTAAGGTCTCTTAGGCAGGAGTAAAAATGACCGACAGCCTTGGTGAAATCGCCAGGTGTTATGTGCCGAGGAGGTGGATGTTGACATCCCTATCTCCAATGAGGTGGTGCACTCTTTAGAAAGACCTGGCTGGGAATCGAAATCTCTGGTCTAAATTAATAAAAAACATAATGTTGCATATTAAATTCCATAAGAAGCTTTCCCTTGCACATGCCGGTCACCTAGGCAGACGTTTTAATGCTGGTTTCTGTGAGCATAAGCAGGCTCATTGTCAAAGAAACAGCTAGAATTTCCATCATCAGCTGTTTTCTTTCTCAGCAAGGCCCATCAGGCATCCCCGGAATTTTCCCGAAACCGAACACAACCATTGCAACCATTTAGGATCGTAACACGCTACTTGCTCGTTTATCAGTCTTAGTACAAACCATTCCACCTCTAACGAGTGTTTGTCGGTTCACTCAACAACTGGCAACCTCCCATCCCTTACTCATGAAACTTCATATCATTTCCTTGCTTTAACACAGCTAGATGTCCACAGCGCAAAATTTAAAATTTAAGGGAGCACATTTCTTTAATACACTCTGGCAACAAGGACTAAGGCTGCCTGGCTGCTATCTCCAGTAGAGGGTGGCGTAAACAGCAGAGGTTGGAATGTAAATCTTGACACTGATAGAAGCAGTTCAGGAGGAGAAGATGCAATCGCTTGGCTTGACGTTTCGGATTCTCACTCAAACCTATCATCTGAAGCAGTCACGTATAAGTGTAGTAGAGACACATGGTGCGCAGTATTTATAGTACGCAGTGGCCATGCGATCGCATGCGTACTAAAATAAGCAGCTCTCGTGATCACCGCTGGGTGTCGTAATTGATGCGATGATGGCTTGGCTGTCGCGTCTGAGTCGTTAAAACCAAAGTGTTAAGGAAAGTGACAAATACGACACAAGTTCTGAACTTCAATGCCAACCACCCGATCAGTCACAAACACAGTTGCCTAAGGGTGCTATGCCCGAGCATTTTGACGCATTGGTTTGAAACGAAAGACAAAGTTGCTGAATTAAATTATATTCGATGGGTACCTAGGGTGAATGACTACCCTCGCAACTTTGTCAACCGGTGCATATGCAAATGGCACAAGAGTCCAAATCCAACTGGCTTTCAATTTTGGCCTGGTCTTCCCTACGTGACGAGCGTCTAAGAAGCCGTCAGCCGCCTTCTAATTCCATTTGGATTTGGGGTTGCACACCGGCTTGAGGCAAACATAAGGCGCCGGGTCATGTGGCCGAAATACCGACTGACATGACAATAAACGTCTGGGGCGTTTAGCGGATCTGTTGCAGTTGTGGGCAAGGCAACTACGTCGGATAATCCTGGAGATTACTTCGGACACGAATAGCCCAGCATGCAGCAACGATGAGGAGGAAAGACACTAGTGCTCAGGTTACAGTGCACTCGACGGGCTCTGGTCATATTTTCAAGTTACATGAGGCCAAACTCCTTGCAAGAGGTGACAACACTGTGAGCTGCGAGCTGCTAGAGTCATGGTTTACAGGCCCGCAGGCCATCAACAAGTGCACTGACTTCCCGTTCCCACATTCTGTCTTGAAGCTTTGCTTGAGCAGATGAATCGGTCACGTGGGGATAGCGCGGATGACCAACACCTCCAATGATAGTGAGTAAAACAGCCGAGTAATTATCATGCCACCATCAAAGATGGATTAGGAAATCACGGGCCTTGGTGATCAATGCAATTAACGGCCAAGCCATCATCGCATCAAGTACGAGCCTCAGCGCTGATCGCAAGAGCTTTTAATTGAAGTATGCATGCGATCGTGTGGCCACTATAGGTTATAAATACTGCGCCCCTTTTGCCTCTATTATCCGTATCTGCGACTGCCGCTGATGATAGGTTCGAGAAAGACTCCAAAACTTCAGGGCCCAAAACTTCTTGTTCCACCGATCGCATCTTCTCCTGAATAACTGTGTTTCTTAAAGGGTCGTGTAAGTTAACAATTACTTTCTGAGGAGGTTAAAAAAACTAGAGTATCTATCAGAAAGCACACGAGAAACGCGGGGCAGTCCGATGATGTGTCGAACCCCTTCCAGCTATGTTATACAGCGGCAGAATATCGGTAAAACACGTGTCTGGGCATTTGCTAGTATCTATGCTGTCAGTCTGGTATATCGTGTAAGCTATATACATACTACTGACTTCTTGTTGGCAATCTATGAAAATTACGCGGTTTCAACGCTATGGACATAGATGTCGGCCCAAATATACATATAAAACGTCGGACTGATCCTATAAAGCTTAATTCCAACTGAGTTACTCGAAGATCCCGATTAGGTTTTGAGGAGATTAGGCGGCAGCGTACTATCTTTGTCCGTTTGCGAAGAGTTGGAGGCAAGAGAAGGCTATGTGCTGTCAAATAGTGGACTAGGTAAGCGAGGTTGGTGAAGGTGAAAGCCTAATTTCAGGGGTGAGGCAGAGGCCATGCTAAGTCATCTTTCATGGCCTGACACTGTGTCTGATGATGAGTTAGAGTTAGAATCCGAAACGTTAGGCAAATAAAGCTCTTGTCCCAGTGATCGCATCAACTTCTTCTCAAAACCACACTGTTGTTGTTAAGGAAACCATTTTATGATGACTATGCTCATGCAAGTCGCTTGGAAATGTTGGAAATGTGATTCGTTTTTGTCAAGATGACCAACCGAACTGCAATTTTTTGACTGTTCAACGTCCTTTCGTCCAGCATTGTATACTTCCATTTATAAATGCTGCTTAGGAAGTATATACTATGGTCCACATTAATTGGGAAACTCACTGAGTCCTTTATGACATCTTATTGATAGTATAGATAGATGTATGCTATCCCGTACAACGATGGTGTACAGCATGTTGTTTTCAAACCTTCAACACAAGTCAGGATTTGAGAAAGATCTGAGGAACTGAAAGATACTCTTCATCAAATATAAAATAAGAGAAGACGTTATTTACTACCGAAAACGTTCAAGAGCCAATATTTATTTTTTCTTCTAAAACATATGCTTTAACTCGTAAGGGCACCGAAAATTAATAGCGAAAATTCGTACTTAATAAGTCGCAATTTATTTATTGATTTCGGCTTATGCAGGTGGCCGGAAATAGTCTCCTTCAACTACCGGCATCGTGCCATAAATGGAGTATGCTGGGATATTGCCTCACAGCAATCAATCTCATAAAAACATTTAACCAATCCTTTCCATGTAAAGGCATATTTCTAAATTAAGGTTAAAATGTCATTAGATATGTCACAATCTTTAAATTTGAGCAGTCTAAAATATGCAGTAAAGCGGCTGCGAGTTCAGTAGAGCATGACTTACAAGTTTGGCCACCCAAAGTGTTGTGGGACTGTCGTCCGACAGGGTGTCAGAAATTCTTATAAGCTTCCAGTATTTGTATGTGCCGAACGATCGAGTAGTGATAATCTGAACCAAAGAGGTCGTCTACGATAATGTAAAACTCCAGACCAGATAGGACAGTATCCTTTGTCACCGAATTCTGGCTGAAACTTCGCTCCACTAGCTGGGGCGTGTGCAAACTTGACTGTAGTTGCTGACCGGTCTTTCCCACGACCTTCTACTCGCTACAAGTATGGTGTAGCTAGCAGACAATCGATCAAATCTCCACCTTAGTATTTGTATCGCTTAGTCTCAGGATTTGAAGACGAAATGTTGAATCGGACTTTTTGGTAAATTGCAAAATCCTCAGTGCCTCCGGCGGTGCAACTAAGATCTCCGATATACCCCTTTTGTGGGTCGGCAGCTCACTATGTTGGCTAGTTGGCTCCCTCTATCCCTCGCGCCATCGTGCTTTCAGTTGCACGAGTAAGTGTGTACTTGAAAACGTGCTAAGTCAATAGATGAAATTCCCGTATGATCGAATTTTCAAATAGGTTACCGTTCTGCTTAATAAAACGCAAGCTTTTGGCTGTTGTTTGTGATGTTCTCAGGAAATATTCATGGAGATCCATTTAAATCCTTGCTGTTGGCAACTGCAGTTTCCTTTCGTAATGTCTTTTTTTAAATAAAATGTAAGATGAGACAAATGAACAGGGGTGCAGGCCAGAATGCTTGCAAGGGAGCAGACATCGCACAGGAGGCCTTCGCTGCAAACCGCACCGTCGTTAGCCTCGGGCTCCAACCGTATATGTACGAGAAGTTCAAGAAAGCCTCCGCTCCGACTGCCAAGTGAGACATTGCGTTGCATTTCATTTTTTGAGAGGTTCTTTCATTATAAATTTTGTCAGAATGTACATTAAAGTCACCAGAAAATGGCAAAGCAAGTTTACCTTAATAAAAATATTTCATCATAGAACATGCCCCTGAACTGGGGTGTCTTTGAGACCCTCATTCTGTCACGTAATCTGTCTAAGTTTACCATTCCGTATCGCCTTGACAAACTCTGCGCTGATCATTTCCACTTGCAATAGTAAGGCATCGTTTTGATGAGCATGGAACGCGAGGAATAGTAAATAGCCGAAATATAGTAGACACAAATAATACAATCAAATAAGAACTATTCTGTTTTCTAGTCATATTAGTAACCCACTCATAATTATCGTAGGGGTGGCATTCATATAACGAAATTGTTTTTGTGTAATTTTTGGTAAGCACAGCGGGAAGCAGACAGTATAGCATCTGGCATTAACCAGGCAAATTTTTCCCAGTTTCAACATCGTTGTCTAGCGCACCAGGTGTAAGTAAGGGTACTTACGTGTATTGGAACACTGATATCCTGTTCCACTGCTACTTCTTCATCGTTTTATTTATTTTAAAATTTACATTTATAAGGAATACTTTCTAAACTATCTCTGTAATTTAAAGTTGACCTAAAGAACTCAATCTCAAGCGCATTTTTTAAATATGAATTTTGAATTTCTTCTCAAAGTACAAGTTAAGATTAAAGACTACGTTTACCCTATCCTCTCCCCTTGCTGACATCCGGCCGGTTACTTGGTTGGTTATCCTTCTGTACTGTTAACTTTTTGAATATTAAGGGTAGCAACTGGTAGCTTACAGGTCTCCATTAGAGAACTGGGGACACGTTTCTCACTCGTTTTACATTTCACGTATGCTGAAAACATGCATTCAGCCACTTGGATACATGAATAAATAAACCTTCAAATTAGTTCTTGGATGCATCACAAGTAATCCGTATTTAGTTCGGGGAACAAGAGTTGATGTTCCAGTTTTACTTACCAGGTAACCAGACTGCACAGATAGCTCTTTTTGCTCGAAAGATTAACTAATTTAATCCACAGATCCAATCGATTTGAAAATAAACAAGGTTAAAACTGTTAGGCTTCCCCTTTTAAAGTGTATAAATAAAAGCTTGATGTGTGCAATGAAAATTTTGAAAAGTTTTACAGACCTCTCCGTTCTATTTTTCACACTTGTCTCGTCTTTCAGAGAACTATACGCAGGCTCAGGGCTTTTTGCGGCTGTCCACACTTTGGCCAACTCAATAATCTTCTTCCAGTTTGCCGCCTTCTTCTACGTAGCGGCAATACTATTTGACACCGGAGAAGTTGGCGTTCTAGCTGTTTTCAGGTAAAGACTGTCAGCCTCAGGCTTTGCAGATCAGTGGGGTACCAAGATGAGACGGAACTGTGTGAATATTCATAGAACTGTGCAGTTTTACCATTATGCAGCTAGATCTCCTTCGAAACAAAACAGGTGACATTGCTAATGCGCGTGGCTGTTGAGAAGCAGGTATTACTTTCTAAAATCTGTAAGCAGGCATTACTTTCTACAAGCTGGAAGTAAGATCGTCCAGTAACATTTCCAACTTCCTGGATCCGAAGTGTTTTCCTGAAAATGCATAAACCCCCTCTACTTTTACTGACGATACATTTTCTGAATTTCATCGGTTTGCTTCAAATATTTTAGCCTGACACGTACTTTAGATACACCTTCCTCTTCTAACGTGTAGCAAGCGTTTCCTTACTCTGACGCTATCCACGGAAGGCTCATTTACAGTCGTTTATCAAACTGTGACCTACAGTCGTTTTCTGTTGGCTGCTACTCACCTTGACCCACTCAGTAATAAGTAGTATGGTAGTGTAGGAAGAGAGAAACGGAACTGTTAAAGAAGACAGCCAAGTGTGAAATGCTTACTAAACGGTGTGGTGAACACCAAGGCATATAACATTTTTCCCCTTAATTATACACAAACTTTGTTTTTGAAATTGACCAAATGCTCAAAAAGAGGGAGCGTTTGACACTGCGGCCAACGAGCAGAAGTCCTATTTTAGTTGCAGGATAATTTTTCATGCAACCCCCCCCACACAAAAAATTCTACTTTTTGTAGCGTCTGGTAGACACGCATTATCCACATTTGCTCTGCAAAATGTTTGTTTAATTGACCGTGAAGTACACTTCACATGGAAGGCAATTTTCCTTTTCCTGAACGACAAAACCAAAAGTGGCAGTATAAGAGGCATAGACGGTCTTACGAGTTTGAGGTTCAACATATAAGGTAACTACAACCATGTAAATGGGCAATACCTAGCTCTTTCATGTATCATTTATCTTTTTTATTGCTAGCATATTCTATTCGGCGATGCTCACTGACTATACACAGTTTGACAATGTCAACGCCTTTTTCTAGAAGAAATCATCTCTCTTGCGTTCATAGGCTGTACTTCTACGTACTTTCTCAGATCCTTTCCAGCTTTTTTTCCTCTGAGGATGTACCTCGAAATATTAACCCTTGTCGTGGTTTTAAATCTGGCTTGTTTTCAAGGTATTATATTGGACGGTTTTGTAGCATGTATTAAGATTCCTACACTTTTTTTAGCAAGTTTACGTAGTGCAAACTGTTGATTTCAGAGCTAAATGGATTAAATATGTACAGCACAGTTATGGTTTCGAACATTGGTAGAAGGTTTATAATGCAGGAAAATTGCTGCTGCATGGGGATTCGCATGCAATGAGGGGCGTAATACAGAACGTCCAATGTCTTTCATTTTGCGTAGGATCTTCGCGTCAATCAATTTTGCTGGCCAGGGTTTAGGCCGTACTGCTTCTTTAGCTCCGGATTTCAAGTCAGCACACTCGAATATCAAGAGGACTATTGAGACTATTGAACGCACAACGAAAATGGATGTAAACGTCGGCCTAACACCGGAAACAGCTCTGTCCGGCGCGATTGAATTCAAGAATGTCTGTTTTTCCTATCCAGCGCGTCCCAACACTCGCATTCTAAAGGCACGTTGTTTTACTTCCATCTAAGCTTTTTTAAAATACTTTTTTACTGTTTCATGCTCAAAAGGCATATAGACTTCATACCAGTATATGTAGAAGCAGTGTATCCCTGAAAGTCGAAGAAGGATGATGTGATCGATGTGGTTAGATGGGAAGTTGGCTCAACGCCAGGAACCCATTGAAAATTAATTGGTGGATCAGCATTTTTAGTTCATATCGTGGCATACGATAGGTGGACTATTATCTGCTCACTAAAAATAAGGTTATTCGGAAATCACTGTAATTTTCACCGGGTGATGTATGACCGCTCTGTAGGCCTTTCTATCTGATGTCAAGGATTTTAAGACTGCCAACTCCTGTTACATCCGAAACTGAAAACACTCGATGACTCTCAAGTTACTTCGTCTTTTGTTCCCCTTTTGAGTTTCTTCGCAAGTTTTGTCCCTGGACTTACCTTCTTTGATTCAGCATTTGCGTAGAAAATAAGCATTGTGGAGTTTTGTATAGTTTACACGGCCAGAGGAAGTTTACGTGTCTCACAAGCTAACAGGGA
Organism: Schistocephalus solidus; assembly: GCA_017591395.1. Classification (NCBI taxonomy): domain Eukaryota; kingdom Metazoa; phylum Platyhelminthes; class Cestoda; order Diphyllobothriidea; family Diphyllobothriidae; genus Schistocephalus; species Schistocephalus solidus. Next base: position 98,973 of record WEDG01010296.1, on the reverse strand, counting down.
AGCTACGATAATGTCGCTCAAATTCCTAGCAAAGACTGAGTTCTAAATCGGGAGAGACTCGCTCATGGTCTGGTTTGTCACACAAGCGATGGCTCTCAAGTTACTTCGTCTTTTGTTCCTTTGAAAAAAATGCAGATATTCGCACGAAAAAGAAGCGCAGCTCGTGCTCTACCTATTGAACCCCAGCGAATGCGTTCGCTAGTCAGTCTACATGGCTAAAAATGCCAATTTATTATTGCGTATAGCGATTCTATCTGACCCACACTGTCGATATTTGGTAGCTGAGAAGACCGCCTGCGTTTATAGTAGACATTTTAATGCCTTATTTTGTCACTGAATCCGTTGCTTCATAGACACCTGTCAAAATGTCCATCAGAACAATGACCACCTTGAGTTTTATAATTTGTATTAGCAAAATATTCCCATGTAAACTTATCCAACAATCCACCCTTCCAAGCATCTTTTAAGAAAATTTAGCCAAAGCAGATAGCTTAAAAACGTCTCCATTTGGTGCTGAGCTGACTGATTCCTGCTCTCACTCATCCTGCCTTCTAGTCCTTCTCGCACTCGATAGAACCCAACACTTCGACCGCTTTAGTCGGCACGTCTGGCTGCGGTAAATCTACGATAATTCAACTGGTGCAACGGCTGTATGATGTTGAACAGCGTGGTCCAGGCAGCGGAATATTCGTAGATGGTATGGATCTCCGTACTCTCTCACCTAACTGGATCAGGGATCAGATTGGTATTGTATCACAGGAGCCTAACCTCTTTGACGTGAGTATCCGCGAGAATATTGCCTACGGACTCAATAAGGAAGAACCATCAATGGAACAGATAATACAGGCAGCAAAACAGGCCAACGTGCATGAATTCATTGAAGCCTTGCCAGAGGTAATTTTTCCCACTTTTTTGCGCACTCGCAAGCAGAAATTTTTCTCAGAGAAGTTAAAGCACAAATGCAAGTTTTGCTCGCTCGATCCTCCTACTCAAATTCCGTCAGAACAGTTGTGCTTAGTACTGCTCTTCAGGGCCTTTGACCGTGACCTTCAGGTAAACAGGCTTAGGCTAATCCAGTGGATCTTACTGACGTCGTGCGCTTGCACTGTGCAGATTACTGCATCGGTTTCGGTAAATTGGTATGTTTTTTTGGTCCAAAGTCGTACTTTGCTCCCAATTTAACCGTAAAAGCATATTTAGATGTTTATTAAAAGAGACTATCCTTCAATCCAACGTGGTGTTACATACAACTAGTTGACCCTTTCGACAAAGAGCCTTTCCAGCCCCTTAGGTCATTAATAATAGTAAAAGTTTAAAATGTTATAAATCGGCTGAGTCTTTCAATGTTTTCAGATGTGTAATGGTTGTTTGAAAGCCTGCATTATGTTATGTTTAGCATAAACGTTTTATAAAATGGTTAGGACGACACTCAACGTATTGCCAAAGGTTTCATATATAATAGGCCAACTTATTTTTTAACTCTTTGAGTCACCAATGACAGTGTCGACACGACACGAATGCCAGATTTACTCGTCTCTACTTCCTTCTTACTATTGAGGTGTGTATGAGGATTGTCTACCCCCAACCACATTGACTTTAGGCAAGACAAAGGGAACCCATGTGGCTATGCTCATGTTAAGAGCAACGGCGAATGTAAATGTTTTGTAACCTACAGTGAGTGACATGAAAAATTACAGACGACTTAAATTGGGCACAAGATGTCAGCAATACATTTTGGTAATGTCTCTGCTCCAGTTACAGAAACACTGGTGGGTGCTGCCAAAAAACGATAATATAGGCGGTCGCAGGCTGACGCCAGCCAAATGACCTCGGGCGCTATGGGTGATCGAACAACCCGGTGGAGGGAAAAACTGCCTTACTAGCCAAGTTAGTGCCTTTACACAAGTCTCCAACATAACGGGGAGAAATATACGTTCCAGGGAGCCGGCGTTCCTAATCCGACTGAATTTTGAACTCTTACTCCTTCTACAACAAGTTAAAATGCCTTGTATGTCTTAAGGTTGATGCCTATCGTTGCATGGGGCTCCAACGCATGTAGATGTTTTATATCTCACATGTAGTGCCAGAGACGTCTTCTGCATGTCTCATCAACCCCGTTTTATGTATATCTGAATGGAAATGTGACATCAAACGTGAATAGGTCCCTGAGGCGGCCAATCCGGTCAGCTTCCTGGGTGTGAGGTGTGAGATAATAAGACACGGCAGATTATTTATTGGGAGCAAATGTCCTGCGTTCTATTAAATGCGAACTCTCGGAATTCTTTTGAGCATGAGTTGCCGTCGCCTCTGTTGAGGGGAGAAGACGCTGTATTTTGAGCTCCTGGAAGTCTTGTGAGACTATGAACTAACTGAAGTATTATTGACGTATCTAACAGGTTGGCGAAAATCGACCACTGACTGTCTGACAAGTGTTCCTTCCTCTCGAAGAAGCCTCAACTCCTTCAACAGAGATAGTCTGCCCAAAAGGAACGAGTAAAAGAGCGTACGCCTTCCGAAATGGTCTTTTTTGCAATAAAGTGGCTTCTGATTAGGCTTTTTGACGGCCAAGCTAATGTCTGCTAGTAACTGAGTGTCATTGTCGAGTACAAACAAACCACGAGATTAACGTTAACCAACGGAACAGACTTTGGAAAACGTCTGCCGATCTCTGTATGCGGCAAACAATAATCTGTTAGATACTAATTTGTTGTTCCTAGCGCTGTTGACAGATGCAAAGTGTTCCACTGGAAGTGTGAAATAAGGGATGCCTTAAATAAACCTTTTTCTTACAAAATCGGTTTCAAAACCGAAAATAATCCACGAACCATCTGCCAGCAGGTTGATTTGCAGACTGGGAATGTCGGCAGCTGTCGCTGCGCCGTTGACGGTTCATAAGACGCTAGTGCCGCTAGTGTCGCAGTTTCAACCTGCGTTCCTACCTGACTACCTGACCTTCTGCAGTCTTTTCTACGGAGGTATGCTTCTAGGGTCAAGTGAGCCACATGTACGAGCACGTAACGGTCGTAGGGTGTTGTGAAGGCGCACCCTAACATTTCATAATATTTCGCCGCTAAAGCCGATGAGTCCATGCGGTAGACCTAGCTGGTAACACAGAAGCTGCTATTCTGCGCGCAGTCAAAAACGTGTAACGCCCGCCTGTCATGAGTTGTCATCGCGTTTTAGTTTGGGTTTGGTGAGCAATGTTGCTGTCACAAAATAGCAGCGTAAGGCGCTATTCAACATGCACGGCTGTTTTGTTTATAATTTTATTCACATGACCTTTCTTAATTACTCACAAGCAGATAAGCGGAGGCAGCAAAATATGAGGGCGATGGACGCACAAGGGGTTGTAGAATGCAACTACTATGCCACCCCGCAAAAGGGCCAGTAAAAGCGAAAATGTGAGTCCTAGGGATTAATTGAGACGAGTTAGATGCGATCGCTGGGTGACAAGAGCTTTGTTCGCCTGACGTTTCGGATTCCAACTCGAACCCATAATCAAAGACAGTATTAAATACGGGTAATTCATACACAGGGAGTCGCAGTATTTGGAGGATGCACTCGCTATGCTACTGCGTGCCTATGGTAATTAACGGCTCCCCATTCATCGAGGATGACTGTCCTATGGTGTTTGATGGCCGGCCTGCTGGTCGTTATCCGCTGAATTTTCATCACCCGTGTTAGAAGGTGGCGTGATGATTGCTCGGCCATCTGGCTCACCGGCATTGGCGTTGGAAAATGCGTTTCACTAAGCGCTCCCCCAGTGGCTGATTGCTGTGACCAAGCTGAGTCTCAACACCGAGAAGGGGTTTGGGGGAGGGCATTGCACTTGGCTGAGGAGGGTGATGAAATTTCAGCAGATAACGACCCGCATGCCGGCCATGAAACAATTAGCGCACTAGAGGACAGTCATCCTCGATAAAGGGGAGCCTTGAATTGCCGTCTGCAAGCAGAAGCATAGGGATTGCAGCCTAGGCAACTGCAACCCCCTGTGTATGCATAACCCGTATCAGATACTGTCTCTGAAACTGGGTTTGGGTGAATAACGTTCCTGTCCCAGTGATGACGTGTAGCTCTTCTAAAAAGGGCCAGTTTATGTATTCATCGCAAGTGGTTGTATTTAGTGCGATAACGACTTAATACCCCACGTTATTCTTTGCCCTAATTTAAACATCAGTGTTGATAAGGGGTTGGATAATTACCAGGTCATTTGACTTACCAGTGATTTATTCTCCGTCGTCCCGACTGCTACCTTAAGCTCTCCCTTGCACTTAGAGAAAACTTTGTTTGCTCCGTTAATGGCGTTTCATCTGGCCCGAGAAATCTATTGTGTTTAAAATTTCAGAAGTTATTGCGATGCTACAAAGTTATCCCCATTCTCATGCAAAGTTTTTCAATCTTCCTTGTTAATTGTAATAAGGCGATTATGCTGAGAGTGGTTTGGGGTGATGGCAGCGGTAATTCGGGCTTAAGTGTGTGCTAGCTGCCCTCAATTCACATCGTTTTTTTCACCACCGTAGGCTGACAGTTCTTCTTACCTTTTGTTGTGAACTCATGACTTCAAAAGCTCAGCCGATATGCGTTGTCTTCATTCCACCCTTCTGGTCGTTTTTACTTTATCGGTGTCAAGCTGGCTTACTGAAAACTGAAGACTTTTTCACCTAACTGAGGGAAATTTACATGAGTTCAGGTACTGGCTCCACTACAACGACGAGCGCTCCTGCACTGAGAATGCTCAGCATCCCCTCATTTGATTGTAGGGTTATGAAACCAGGGTCGGTGCCGGCGGATCCCTACTGTCTGGTGGACAGAAACAACGCATTGCCATCGCTCGGGCCCTCATTCGCAAACCGCGCCTCCTCCTGCTGGACGAGGCGACCTCAGCACTGGACGTGGACAGCGAGCGCATCGTTCAGGCAACCCTGGACGCCGCGATGCAAGAGGGTTCCCGCACCAGCATGGTAGTGGCCCATCGTCTGACCACGGTAGAGAACTGTGATTCTATTGTCGTGCTGGCCAACGGACGTAAAATCGAGAGCGGTCCGCCACAGGCTCTAATGCAGACAAGGGGCGCCTACTACGCCCTTCACAATGTCGACGCTGCTGTTGTCCACCACTAGAGAGGTGTACATTTGTCTATCTTCTTTTTTGCTGACTCCAAAGGGCTTCATGTATTCGTAAAATTACGCATTATTACCATGAGCATTTTGCAGTTTGCTATTTCTTCATCGGAAACATTTGTATTCGCTTCATAAAACCTATTATTCCTCTTTGAAAAAATCTATATTTTCCATATCTAGACACAAGGAAATGAACGAGCAACGGACAACCTAATCTGGGGTGCTCAAAATACAAGTCGGCTTTCGTGCTCGCTTATTAAAAGTCATATCTATGAAGCCTTTGGATTTGCAACAACTTTATCGAGGCTTATGCCACAATATGGATTCACTTTTCCTATTTGCTGATAATTTAGTCGCTGAGTAGTCTTCCGAGGCACGTATATTCAGAAATTGAGAATAAGGCTTTTTGGTAGGTGGCGTTTTGTTCAACAAGGGTTTGCTAATTAGCAAAGGCATATTAAAAACAAGGGAGACTGGAATGACCATTTTGCGCTCATTAGTTGTCAGCAGCCAGTCCTAATCAACCCCAGGTGGTGCACCACCCGAAGCTCGAACCCACAACCGGTTCATCAAAAGTCTAACGCTCTAACCATAAAGTTCTGGGCTCGTTGTCTTGCCGGTTCAGGTCGGGAATATTGGCATTGCTTGACGAACGCTCACCGATCACAGATGGAACTCACTCTTTCCGCTCTACCTTGGGTCTCGCACTCAAGCCTCGCCAGCAGCCTCACAGCGACTAGTAGTAAAGGCAGATGGCCCATACCAAAAAGGACAAGGGAGACTGGAATAGCCAGTTCCGGCTCATTAGGCGTTATCCGCCAGTCGGCATTGTTAATCCGTCTTTACTACTACTACTACTACTACTACTACTACTACTACTACTACTACTACTACTACTACTACTACTACTACTACTACTACTACTACTACTACTACTACTACTACTACTACAACTACTACTACTACTACTACTACTACTACTACTAAACGCTGTGCGGCTGCTGATGGGGCTTGAGAGTGAACCCCAAGGCAAAGCGGAAAGCGTTATTTCTGTTAGCGATCGGTGAGCGTTCGTCAACGAAGGTTTGATAATTATTGTAGTCCGTGACACCATTTCCGACATAAGATTTCGGAAGCGAATGCAGTTGGGAGTTTTATGATATTTTGTTCCTCAGTGCGTTTCTTCATTGAAATGATCACTAGTGTAAAAAACTAGTCGACGAGTATACATCTGTTTTCCATAAAATGGTGTCGGGCGCATGCATTTATCTGGGAACGGGAACGAGTAAAATGTGTCAGTAATTAGAGAAAGTGATTACGCTCCATCTAAACATACAAGTGGGGTAGGTGAATATTTGGGGGAGGGGGGTGCTGAGACAGTGAGGGTTGTCAAAATTCAGTGTCAGGCAGGAAAAGAGCGGGAGGGTGCCAAGAGATACATTCCGTTAATCCACTTTTGAAAACTGTTAGTGTGAAGCATATACGAGGTTATTTTGTGCGTACAAGACTGGCTTTCCTAACCTGATGGCGGCCGCATTCGCTATTGCTAGTGGATTCGGGTAGCTCAAGGAGATTTATAAATCACGAAAAAAAGATGCTGCTGGAATACACGCTGCCAGGAATAAACAACATGCGTGAGCATGGCGCTAGTTACCCTCCTCATTTTGCCTTCTTCCAGTTATACCGGGAGGTGTTCTCGTATTCATTTGGATGGATGCCGACTCCTACGAACAATATAACCTGCTCTATAGGAGCTGGTGAAGGTCTAAAGGCAAATTGTGGTGGCCTGAGATGGCATCTTTCCCTTTACTTCTTTGCGTAAAATGAAGTTATTATAGAGTTATAAAATAACCCCGGGTGGTGCACCTCAGAATATAAGAACGTTTGCTGTTGGGAAGGTTCCAGGGGCAGATAGATTAAGGCATCTTCCTGGAAGTTAACTCGCAGCGTTTATTGAACGGGGACATAAAGGACCAGATTTTACTTCTCGACATCCAGTCTAGTGGGTTTTGCTGATCACTCGACCATATTCTTTGCAATAAACCTGTCAGGACATCTGTTCTCGCAAAGCGTGTCCTCCTAAATGATGCCTGCCGAGAAAATCTTTCTAACCCTTTCCGCTAGACGATGGACAAGGTTAGGTTCTTTGTTGTGGAGGTATAAGTGTTGAAGTGCGTATATTGTCCAGACCAGAGTTTCTTCTGATAGACGCTACCGTAAGGCCTCCTACTTAGAAGGACGCCTAATAAAGGTAGCGAACTTGCCGTTTCCATCTCCAACGTGAATTTGGTTGACGGATATGCCAGATGGATGGCATTCAGGGGGCACCTACGTTGGTTTCTGTAGTGAAAATTGCAAAGATGTGATCAACTTAGTAACCGTAACGTTTTAGATTATTGATCTGATCACTAAGTTCTCATCGCTCCAGCTTATCGATGAAGACATCGGCTAAGAGATATCAGAGGCGAGCCCATAGCAATATTTTCTAGCTGTTTATATGGGTGGTTGTCCAAAAGGAATCGCATATTGAGCGTACCTCTTAATAAAAATAATAAATCATTTCGCATGCTCATTGAGCTTCCTATTTACTGCTGTTTGGCTGATAGGAGTACACAGATGTAATCCACTGTCTCGTTGACAGGAATCTTCATAAAAGGCGATGAGGGTTCTAGCGGGAACATCACCATCTGGTTGAGATCCAGGTCTTTGATGTCGTCAATTATTCCGAGGGTATCTCATTAGTGACGTGGTGCTACCTGATGCTTTGCAGACTTTATTTTCTCTGCTAAACACTGCGCTGTTACATGAAATGGAAATCCTCTGCGTCTAGCTTTGTTAAACAGTCTGTCAGTGTTGTCTCTACTCCATCCGTGTAATCTCTTTCTTTGTCTATCTTCATGAAATTCTTTTGGCCTGATAATATGGACTATATATTCTTTCGAAGCTTAATATGTTTACTATAATGATGCCTGTTCCTTTATCCAGCCCAGATACTAAAATAAATTTTAACCTCTACGTTTTTTACCTTTTAACATGTGTCAGCAATTGTCGAAGTTTTGGTCCTTTGCCCAGGTACTTATAACTAAAATGCACCAGTGTTTAATTAGTATTGGATACCGTCTGCGGAATCGGGAACTTGATCACCAGTTTGATTCCAGATATTAATGAGCTGAATTTATAATTCTAACTGACCAACCTTTCGATGAGACCTGATAAACTGGGGACCTAGACATAAGGTACCAAGTGATTAAATTTTGTAGACGAGTGACACTATACTTATTAACTGGGAGCTTTTAGAAGCCTTGATTGTGGTTTCATTTGATGCACTGTTTGAACAAATGCAGAACTCTTTGTTTTTCAGGATTTTCTCCCTATTGACTGGGTATAGCTGCATTTCATATAGATGCTCGCCCGCCAAAATAATGTCGAAAGGAAGACTAACGCACCACTGCCACATTCCCAAAGTTTGGATACGGCAGAAAAGACCACACCAGAACTAATTGTTTACTTTTCTGAACGATAAAATTCGAACAGGAGTCCATCGTAAGAGATAACAGAGCCAACAGAACAGATGAAAGCTGCGGGGAGTATTAAAAAATCAACGAATACAGCCGCAAGTCTGGAGGGGACTGCGCAAGGCGTTGAGTGCCGGTCTGAATTCTCATCCGAGGATCGGACTTCAATTAAATCTCTGCTTGTATGACTTCCGGCGTGGGTGGTTAGCTTCGCGATTGCAAAACTGACCTCGTGACTAATTTCATAAGCATGGGTAGTCAGGTGTGATAATTTGTCACCCTATTGCTCATGTCCGTGCATGCACGGTCCGAGCATGCGTTTAGTCTGACTTGTGTGATTACAAGGCCATTTTGACACACTAGAGACAATATGCTACGCCTTCTCCACCCTGGGATCTAATCGGCTCTTAATCTTCCAGACCAGGCTGTACACAGTAGCTTGGATTATATGCGCATGAGTCTGATAATCAGGCGGTTTTTTCTTTAGTTGAACAGGTGGCTCCTATCCATCAAAAATTAAACCATTTTATTGTCTCCCTGCTGGGAAACCTTTGGCTGGTTGTCTGCAATGATGCATACCTCCACTTCAAGAAATGTAACGTCAAATATGAGACTGGTGACCATTTCGAGGAAAGATTGGGGCTTCCCAAAGTATCCGCCTTGCCTTTCGTTTCATAGCCGCTGTGCTTAAAGATTCGCAATGATCTAAAACCCTAAATTATTTGTAATTATCCCGGTTCCGCCCACTGAATTTATGTTTTATGCTTTACGCTTTAGTTTTACTGGCAAGTACGCAGCTGAGACTGAACCATAACTATATATACAAAAAATAAAGACTGAATGAAAGATGACCGACCATAACAATTTACGTTGAGCAAGGCAAAATGACTCTTAGAGACCAAAATTCTAGCAAAACCCCGGAAAACCGGCTGACAAATATGAGAACTGCTTCTGAACATTTGGTATTTAGTTGGATTATTTTTTGCCACGGGCGTTATCCAATTTTACGAAATCTGATCTATACATTTCCATTTTATGTGCGAACTAGAAGAAATGCACATACATCTTGGATTCATAAACGAAGATTTAAGAATAGTAAATAACATAAAATGGAGAATATTCGAACACGGAAATTTGGAATTTATATGCTTGATGTTTGGAACTCGCATCTGAGCACAGCCCTACAGGCGACAGTCTTTACGCTGCATAAATAGGACACACTCTTTTGTCCGAGGCGCGTCAGATATTTATCAGGCCCAATCTGCAAGATCGGTTACGCGTTGGTGCCCACACCAACTTCCAGCGTCAAACGACCTAACACCGTTGCTTATGTTCTTCCTGCTTGGTCGAATTCATGGTCTTCGCCTAACCATAGTAGGCAAATATTTGCCCACGTTGATGAATGCTGTGTCGGAGAAGCATGACTTGAGCGGTTAGCAGCCTACACGTTAATATCTCTCTGTGAACGTTTCGGTTTCTTCCATAGTTGAAGGCGTGGCCTGGTCATCTCGAGTGAGCCACACAATCCTTTATTACCACTGCAGCGAATTATCTTGTGGTATACTACACGCCGCTAGGATTAAAAACCAACGGTCCTACCGTTGATTTCGATGATAACCACCACATGCTCCACAGCAGGGTGGTGCCGGGAATTTAAGTGAGAGTAGACTTTCACTGCACCTGCCTCACTCCCCCAGCAGGGCCTAGTGTGAAGACAGAATCAAAAAGACCAGAGATGGGAGAGGGTGCAGGCGCACGCACTGTGTTCCGACACAAAACAAGCAAACTAAAACACACGGAGGGGTGGCTCGGATCCCAACTGAATCGGAGTGCCCGCAAGGTAACATTAGGAAGGAGCCTGACTCTCAGACCGCCAGTCAGTCACTCCGCACAAACACACGTCGGGCTGCCTACGCCATCCGAGTTATCTGGTCAATTGGCAACTTGCAATTCATGACTTTTAGCTCAAAGTGATAGTTTTAAGCGCATCAGCTTGTTTATAGTGAGGAAAAATGTGCCCAGATGTCGACCTTACTCTCTCCCCAACCCTAGAATCAGACCATCGTCCGAACCGGTCAGTTGTCTGATGCGGTAGTAGGCAAATTGGCTGACGGGTCAGCGTACCCGTCTTCGCACGCTACAGCACGACGTTGCCCCATAACGCACACACCAGCATTCACTAAACCAGGGGGTACGAAGGAGCCATCGCCGTCTGACTCCCAGTCCACTGGTCAGCCACTCAACACATAGCACAAACACTGGACCGACGGCGTGGTCTGGTGTAAGCGTCAGTTGGCAGCCTTCCACGCCACAGCCTCTAGGAAACCGTGATAGTCTCAGGTACGTTATGATAGTTGAGGTCGTTTGTATGTGTAGTAGTGGTAGTGTGTGTTGATATGGTTGAGCCTAATTTGGTTTACTGAAGGTTATTGTGGAGAAGCATGTGATTAAATAGGCCTATGCTGTGTGTGAATGTGCGGGAGCAGTGAGGGGACTGTAAGTCGGAGCCCCAGGCACTGCTTCGCCAATCTCCGTGCGATGCATTGACAGATAACTAACCAGGCTTATGCGTTTGCTTGTGTGGGTGTGGTGAGGGCAGGAGAAGTCGGAAGGGGCTGGATGGTCGTCGTCCGTATTAGTGGTAGTGGCAGTGGTGGTGTAAATGTCAGGAGTGGAAGTTGTGCGTGGGGTATCAGTGCTATCGACATTGCGGTTTATTCCACCATCATGGATGCTTATGTGACCGAACAGATCCATGCGGTGAGTGAATGTGCAACAGCAGTGAAGATGGTGATCTCTGCTGCGTGATGGCGCTCTGGACACTGGTTTGCCAGTCTCTGTGCACTGGATTCGCGAGTGACTGACCAGGCCGATGTGCGAGGTGAATGTGCGATCGTAATGAGGACAGATTAGTATCGAGTCCCCATCACTGATAGTAGCGGTGGTGACTGTGGTGACGGTGGTATCAGGTGGTGAGTGGTGAAATGTGATCTCAACGGTGGTGAGAGTGGGGAAAGTGGTGCCAGGGGTAATCGTCGTGGGGTCCGGAGCGGGTTGGCAGAGGAGGTGTTCGCTGTCGCAGAAGGGGATGTTGTCGGATTGTTATTACATTGCGTCCAAAGATGTCCGACATAGCCAATTTGCGCGCGGAAGGTGTGCTGACAGTGTGGTCATGTTGTGAGGGCTTGGGTATTCGTGGTGATGGCTTGTGGCTTTCATGCCATCCTTTTGGCCTTGGCGAGGGCAACCCGGTTGGCTTCATAGATTGCTAGTCCGGTTGGTTCTGCGCAAGGTCCTCCCAGTTTGCCAGGTTGATCTGCAATTGCTTCAAGGCATTCTTCAGAGTTTCCCTGTAGCATTGCACTTGATCCCCTTGCCGATGAGAACCCATGGCGACATATCCATAGAAGAGTCCTTTGAGTAGTTGCAGGTCGTCCATCCTCACGAGGTGCAGTTGCAATTGTCTTAGCAGGGCGTAGATGCTAAGGAAGCCTGTTCATTCGAGCACTTATATGTCCGGGACCCTGTCTTGCCATCTAAGCTTCAGTATTCTGCAGAGGCAGCTGAAATGGAATAAGTTGAGCTTCCATGCCTGTTTTTGGAAGACCGTTCAGGTCTCTTCTCTATACAGCAACGTTGGCAAGTTGACAGCTTTGCACACCTTGAGCTTGTCGCTGAGGTGGAGGCCGTGTCGATTCCAAACGATTTACTGCATGTGACCGATGTACACCCACAAGTACCTTGTCAGCGTAGGTCGGCTTAGTTAGATGAGCAATGCCACCAAGGACAAGGTGGACTGGAATGGCCATTTCTGGCTCATTTGCCATTATCAGTCATTCATACCTGACCCCGGGTATTGTCCCACCCGAGGAGGTTCTTATACTACTACTACTACTACTACTACTACTACTACTACTACTACTACTACTACTACTACTACTACTACTACTACTACTACTACTACTACTACTACTACTACTACTACTACTACTACTACTACTACTACTACTACTACTACTAATACTACTACTACTACTACTACTACTACTCTACTACTAATTCTACTTCATCTACTTCTACAACTACTAATACTAATATTACGACTACTAAACTACTACTTATACTACTAGAATTAGTGAGTTAATCTTCAACAGTCAAAATATGTTCCCGTTTGAGTAAAACTGAAGTTTAAAATATTAAAGCCTAATGGTTGCATAAAAATTGGGGTAGGATGAACAAGTCTTCCTTTATCAGCTTTCCTGTAAGTTAACAGAATTTCGTTAACAACTATTAGCCAGTGCTTCCTGTCTTTGTATTGGGACTAAGCCTTACACCCTTTCTTGTGAGACTGCCTCTACATTGAGCACAGGAGGGTATGGTGAAATCATGAGATTCTGCTTTGGATTGTTTTAATTCGGTTCCCATTAAGTAACGTATGACTTCAAATTTAAGGATTGAGCATGTACATTAGGCCCACTCTTTTGTCGACTTTCTTAATGAAGCGAAATCAATTACTTCTGACTGCCAGAACTTGCGCAACAAAAGTAAATAAAGTTGTCTCATAGAGTCTACCGACTCAAGATACAGTGAAAAGGATCATGAAGAACTGCCAACAGTTTTGGGCCTAACAATTAGAAATTTGAGGGGTCAAAACAATCCTTGCTGTTTTTCGTAAATTCGGGACACGATTTAAGTGTTCAGAGATTGAAAAAGGATTCAAATGGGTGCACTCACAGGTTGGTCAAATCGAACAAGTACACTTTCGCTTTTATAGCCATTCTTGAGTATATGCTAGTTAAGCAACAGTCTGAATCAACAATGACAGACTAGCGATCCAACAGCATAGGCCAAAATTCTTGTGCGCAACCTCGAAGGGTGATCGATATCAGTGTGAATAATATCTCCAAGTCATATTTCTGGGTATTCGACGACCCATGGAAATGAAGAAAATAAGCGTTGGACAGGAGGAGGCTAGGCGCCAGACCACTTCTGCTATCGACGAACTAGAAAAGGCTCGCTAAAAATTCCACACGGTGCCACCTATTTATCGTCCCCTGTAGACTACTTTTTCTGGTGCGAGCCCATAAGGTCAGATAATCATAGGTGTGGTCACAGGAGAGCTCAGTGGTGAGAGCCTTGGACGTCTGGGCAACGGGTTGCGGATTCGATTCTCGAGTGCTGCACCCCCTGGGATTTGGTATAACTGGCTGACGACGGCTTATAAGCCAGAAATGGCCATTCTAGTCTCCCTTGTCTTTGCCGGCAATATTCCTTTGCGTATTATACTACTAGTCTCTGTATGGCTTCTGGCAGGACTCGAGAGTGAGCCTCAAGACATAGCGGAACGAGTGAGTCGCATTAGCAATCGGTGAACGTTCATCAAAGAATGCAAGTCAATATTCCCGATCTAAATCGGCAAGACAACGAGCCAGTGGCTCAACAGTTAGAACCTCGGACTTCTGATAAACGAATATGACTGGCTGACTATGGCTAATAAGCCAGAAATAGTCATTCCAGTTTCCCTGGTCTTTGCCGGCAATATTCAACAGGAGGGCTTCTTCATCGTCCATCCATCTTGATAGCAGCAGAACTTTACAATTCAGTTTAGCCTTACAGTACCAATAACAATCAGTAACCTAGAGATGTTGTCGACGAGGATCGGGGATGCTGTTATGGCCATCATCAGGTAGTGAGGTTAATAAAGCCAGGTGGTTGCCAACTCAAGAATGGAACCACATCCTCGTCTTCTATCTGAGGGACCACATTCATGTTTACTTGAAGCCTTCTCGTGACGTAGACATTATTTACATAAGCAATGATGCGTTGGTTTTTAAATAGCTCTATTGAATTCAGAAAGCGTTTTGATGTGGTTATTTAAAAACCATATATCTTGAACAAATCTTGGTGTGTATACCAGTTTGAACGTTAAACGCCATTAGACAAAGAGCAGGCTAACGGTCTAGACAGGTAAGGCTTTTTTTCTTTAAATGCGTCTGTTTGGGTTTCGAAAAACGCTACATTGATTTTCCCGATCGAAACATCAACTTCCAACAGTCCCGTTAACGAAGAGACACAACGGAATGCAGGATAAAGTTGAACAATGAGATATGAACAAGGTTAAGGTGATAAAACAGACAGAATTGAATGACGCTATTAAATTTCGTATCAGACAATTTACCCCTGCTTAATTTATATATCAGGTTTCATCCCTCTTAGTCGACCTCTAATTGAAAAGTTTATCTTGTGTTGTTAATGCACAATGACAGTATTCAGTTTAATAAGCGGTCATAATTTTTATGAATTCATTATATTCCGCATTTTTCGTCCCATTTGTCTTGTTCAACATTATTCTAAGAAAGCAGTGCTCCAATTAGACTTATTAATGGTAATCACTAAACACCCAGACAGAAGTTCTACTAACCTTTCTGCAGTGGGTTCAGCTCATCACTGGGTCCTGCAACTTAGAATAAGGTCCTCAGGCGGAAACCGAAATTTGATAGAAATACTTGAAGCGAATTACATTGGTTTTATCTGAATAATCACGCGAGGTTCACAATTTAGCCACAGATGGTCATAATCAACACAAGTAAAGAGGCCACTTCTAGTAGGCAGTCTAGAAGATGAAGATACTATCGTTGGAACACATCTATTTTCCTGATGTTTCGGATTTTCCCTCGAACCCAGTATCAGAGACCGTCACAGAGAAGGGCGACAGATGCTAGGAAAGCACTTTTGTAGTACGCAGTTGTTATGCCACCTCGTATAATAAGCAGGTTTCACGTTCATCGCTGGAGTTTGTGATTGATTCGAGTTCTTAAAGTTTCATAATTTCATTATAGGTGTTGACTGTCTGCGTAATCTTAATGAATATTAACCACTGATTACGCTCCACAGATGTGAATTTGCCTAAATACTCAGGTTGACGTCCCTACCGAAATTGAAAAGTCATATCCAGAGCCTTTTTTCCCAGCTCCGGCCTTAAGCTCTGAGAAACTGTGAAGGTATAATTGACCTTCAATTCTTGAAGTCGACTTACTTGTGCTCGATGCCAAAAAAACATCCCGAAGACGTGTTTTCGCATATATACGGCTGGTTACTATTCCAGTTTGCCAATATTCAGATGCTATAAGAACTGTTTGAGAGAATCCTTTAGTGACCCATTACTTCCCACAGATTATCAAACTGTTTGAATCGAATTTATGGGTCTCAAAAACAGTATTTAAGCAAGACCAGTTTGACTGTGCATCAGTATGTTGCCTTTGACTGTATACATGCCCCTATGATCGATTATCGCACCAGTCTCGTATACCAGATGGCTCATGTTTTAAATTTAGCTCATTTTTACTGATCTACCAGATAACGATTCAGTTTGAAGCAATCAAGGAAATGGCAAGGCAGATGAGACGAGAGAGTCTTTTATGACAAGCCATTAACTGACTAGTAAACATGCATGAGAGCGCTCAGAAAGGACAACTCTTGTTGAGATCCATAAGAGCAAATTTCTAGCTAATAACGTTTCTGGTGAAGCTTTACCGTGTGATACTGTCTGTTGGCGTACCACTACCTAGTGAACCCAAAAAATCGTGGACTTAACGCGATTCTGGGAGTCCGGAAACAATTATTGGAGAATTAGTGAGAGAGCGGACTGTACACAGTGAACTCAGGGGGACTTTAGACAGCAAAATAAAATGAAATGAATTCGAGGTCAGAGGTGCATCGCGGTGAGATTTCAGAAGTTTTGCGTTTGCACGCTACTTCTTGGTGTCATGAGCCAAATACCCACACTTTCCACATATTTCTGCACCCCGTTTGGGAATTTTGCAGGGTAACTGACTAGGCTCAGCACCGGAGTAAGAGTGCATGTTATGACCAAAAGAATAGAGGGACAAGAACAAAAATATTTGATCAGCACGGCCTAGCATGCTAAAAAAATCCTGAGATCTTAAGGCAGGGGCTAGTGGATCAAATTTTCTCGGCGATACGGTTATGCACATGAGAAGGGAAGGATATACTCAGAGTGAAGATTTTGAATTTAAGAATGCTTACTTTAGCCTTTATTCAGTCCGTCGTTGCTGACATGATCAGCAACGACGGAATGAATAAAGTAGTCAGTGAACTGCCCAATGAACAGCGATTATATCCATCATTTGGACTTTGAGCCAAAGTCCCACTGTATTTATAATTCAACAAAAATGTCCGAAAGATCTTCCTTATAAAGGATGAATAATGGGTTAATTTTTATACCAACAGAGCAGGAATGAAATTTATTGTCAATCGATTAAAAACAGCAAAAATCTTGAAATATTGACAGGTGTCTCAAAGACGATCCAAAACTTATTGTAATACAATAACAGAAATAACTATAAATATCGACAAAAGGATATTTATCTTAGTATGCGCAAAATTAAATGCTTACGCTATCACCTGAAAATTCTATTTAAATTTATTTGCTGCATTCTCCGTGATTTTTCATGTTTTCAGAAGTTGCGAATTTTTGAATCAGTTAGTTGTTTCTTAACAAACTAATACTACCTTTCCCACTGCCTTTAAGCTTCTGATTCGCTTAAGGTTGTTTATTAATATTTCAAAGCTTTGTTGCATGCTTTGTTGCCGGTTTGCGAGTGATTACCAATCTTTTATAAATTTCGGCATTTTTCATGAGTTAACTTTTCTACTGTACTTGTGCATTAAGGGATGGCCTTTTAATGTTGCTGATATTGAAATTACCAGTGCTATGACCATACTACATACCGTAACTAGATCGATGATCAACCTTCATGGGCTTATAAATATTTCAGACTGCGACTGATATGAAAATAAGCCCATGGCTTCATGTTTGTTGATTTGCCTTAAAGCTAACTGGGCACGGAGCCTGCCATCGAGGTTCAAATATCTAACCCTCGAGTTTACGAGCGACTGGATGACGATAGGAACTAGATCAGACCCTTATGTTTCCGTCTCCGGTATTCCTGTCAGTATTTAAGCTGCTTTGTCACTGAGGCCGTCTGAATTGAGCTCCACGACCAAGGGTGATAGGCACATTGTTCGCGCGTTAATTAGATCATGGGGACAGTAGGCTTGTGCTGCACTCTCTCCCCAAACCCCTCGGTAGCCAGATAGAGCCAGGATGATCGGAGTCGGGATCAGGAACAGTGGCTTACTAAGCAAAGCAGTCAGTCGATGCATGCTTCACACGACCTCCCCCCGTCCTGTATGTGGCTTTCACTAGGAGACTTTTTGGGTCTCCCACGTTTGAAGGTGTAATAAAAGTCACCTAAGTGAGGGGCTATTGAGCCCGACTCTTAATCCTTCAGTTTCTTCAAGATACTGCCTGGGGTCTGAGTTACCTCATCAGCCATCAGCCTTCCAAGCCACAACTTTTATCGCACTGGGGTTAATCTCACAAAGTCAGGTCTATTATAGTGAGGAGTGCCATAAGAATATATGCTATAATACCAGCCTCAACCTCTCTTCACTCACCTATGCACCAGTTGACTGCCCAAACCTTTCAAACAGCTGGTGGTTCAGAAACATACAGAAAGAGTCCCTCCAGTTCATTAGCTTTCTGTATGGAGACATACGCTATCCACAGTGACAGAGCATGCCAGCTGTTAAGACACTGACAAAGTTCGTTTGGAGAAAGTGCTTGAGATCCATCTGACAGATAGCGAATGTGAATAATTTCCTCCATGTGTGCATGCTCGTATGGTCATGTTTCTGGATCACCTTGGGATCATGCCTAGAACTGGGTGAATCAAGGTGGGATCAGTCCCTACCTGAGCTGTCTCAATCATCTTGCCCATCTGCCAATAGCGCAGTGCCGAGTACTAAGTTTGCCAAATAATGCTCTTTAATTTGCAGATCTCTCGAGGGGTATTGTGATTTTTGTACAGCGGCATAAATAGATCATTTAAAAGTATTGGTAGCTGATAATTTGATGGAAATTCGCGCGATTTCCCTACTGCTAAGCTTCGTTCTTGACTAAAAAGTAATGGATGACACAGCTAACTATACATGGATTAAGAAGATTAGTGCTATCTCTGTTTTATTGATGGAGTAATACATAAACCCGTCATTTCTATGCTGATTCCAATATTGTTCTTTTTTTCTAGTAGGCTGGTTTGACGATATGCTTCACAAGTTTGTCCGACCAAATTGCCCCTCGGCTGTTATTTTCATTATGACAGGTACCAAAGGGGATAGACAGGGGACTTTTCTTGGCAACCGCGCGCCCACGATATTTGGTTATAAATGGTACTGCAACAAAGAAGCCCCAAAACCGACGGTATGTAAAAGGCGTCTATTTGAATGGGCAGTTAGAGATGTCCGATCACCCTTTGGTTGTCAGTGGTGCTCCTCGGCCAAAATTGGGAAGGTATAAATATATTCCCTTGTCCCTTTCTGCAGTCAGCATACATCGGGCAGATTCAGAAAAGGTTTGTTTCAGGATACAGCTATAAGAGGCGTCCCTTCTCCTGTTTTTATAGTCAAATCAACAGTTGTTATTTACTTCTCATGCCAAATCTCTGAACTATTCACTTGAAATATCATACTCCATAATAACAAGCAAGAGTATAGAATTTGATGGAGATAGATGAACAATGCCGACAAAGTCAATGACAATAGAATGGCCATTTCTGGCTCATTATCCATCATCAGTCAGTAATGCCCAACCCAGGAGGTGCCCCAACCACAGTTAGTTTCTTTGCACACTACCCATCATTAACCCATAACACTAACCCTAAATAACATTATACCTTAACATAATCCTAACCTTGAATGTACCCTTGGATTTCCTGGAATTTGGCGCACAGCCACCTTCACTGCGTGCGGTTTCTGCTCTCATGTCCCTTTTCTGGGGCCATAAAAAGCATTCTTACTCTCAAATAATTCTTGCCACGATCTAGGCAAACAGACGCTCGTTAAGTCGAACACCTGTTCGTGTGCGGAGCTGTGTATATGGCGATGGTTACCCTTCCATCATCTCAACCACTACACTCATAATTTTGCTTTTCTGTTCCAGTTAAATGCCAGAGCCTGTCGAGTAACTGGTGATGAGCTTGGGCACAGCAACAGATGCAGCGCGAAAGTCTACGTCTAAATTCTGCCACTGGCGTGCACGGCCGTATTTCTGGGTTCGTGTGGTCTCAACGCAGCCGATAAACGCGACGCGTGGGCTAGTTTAACCTTCGTGGTGGCGGTCCACTACAGCGCAGCCCGATGTGGGGACCTAGAGGCTCACCCATCAGCTGAATGGCTCAGGCCTATGGAATCGTCGCTTCGCTGCAAGTCATAGTTACTGCTCATCTGTCCTACAATTGGCGACTCATGTTTTAGTGAGCACAAATCGCGTTGAGTGATATTTAGTCAATCGATATCCTGTGCCTGCTGCCTACTCTGAAATTCATAACAGGGAGCAGTCTATCAAGAAGTTCACTCTCGAGGGCCTACTTGCCGCTCAGCGCTATGGATCGAACATGCAAGCATGACCCGATTTTCTAAGCTGCGCAAAACAAAGGAAATATAAAAGACGCAATCAGACTTCTCCCAGCCTCTGAATAGTATAATGAAGAGATCGGAGTTCTAGCAACGGTCTGATATTAGTGGTTCCCAGACCCACCGGAATCATTGATAGTCGGTCCATCGGGCAGGTCTGTTCCAACTGCCATTCTTTCCTCTACCCTCCTACTCCCCTCGCTCCAATTATTCCCATGATTATTATGATAGCCAGCTAGTTTTGCGCCCAGTTTTCATATACCAGTCTACCCGTTCTGTTTGATTCTCACAAAATGTCGCATGAAGACATTGAGACCGTGGATGTTTGATCAAATGCTGAGTAAAAATGACAACAGTGCCATTTGTGATCGAACGTAATCGATCTAATATATTCAGATAATGGTTTACAATTAAAATTGATGTTTCACGTACTTTTTCCCTTTTTACGCGCAAATAACTTATTTTGAAACAAGCTTAAGGAAAAATTCGATTCCTGGCTAGAGCATATTAGAAAGGGCAAGTCTATACGAGAAAATAGTAATTTGAACCCTCATGGTTCGATCATCAGTCTCCACTGGATAGCACTACAGATGGGCAAGTGTCATAATTGACATGCATTACGAAGTTGGTGGATTGAGATCTCCGCGTTATCTGTCACGTACATAAAGCAAACACCAGAAATAAACTCTGGTTGGCAGCGATCATCTCGCGATATAATCTAAACCTACATTTACTTATTTGATGTAGCTACTCTACGCTTTGCCGGCGCAGACATTTCTTAAGTCAAAGTATCACACAACCTGTCAAACATTCATATGGGCCCGGTTTTATGTAATATGTGACAGTTTGACAGTCGATTTCGACTAGGTACACCGTATGCTCCACACCAGCTGGTGCAGGGAGGGTGACTTGCACGTGAATTAGTTTTAAGTGATAGTAGCCTTGCGCTGCAGCTACCGCAATCTCTCCTCCTCCCCCACCAGAGACCGGTGTCAAGACAGAGTCAAGAAGACCTGAGATGGGAGAGAGCACAGGTGGCTGGCGCGGCTGGAGCCGCCCTGGGCGTACCACCACACTTGGCTCGGATCCCACAGAGTGGGAGTGCCATAAAGGCTACATTAAGAAGGAGCCATTGCAGCCTGACTCTCAGTCTGCCAGTCAGCCACTCTACACAAAACACATTATGCTGACCACGCGGTCCGAGTTATCCCGTCAGTTGGCAACCTTCTAAGCCACGGCTTTTAGCACACCGCGATAGTTTTAAGCGCGTCAGATTGTTTATAGTGAGGAAAATGCGCTGAGATGTTGACCTCACTCTCTCCCCCACCCCCACAATCAGACCACCATCCGAGCTGGTCAGTTGTCTCATGTGGGAGTGGGCGCATTGGCTGATGGGTCGGCGTACCCTTCTTCGCGCGCCACAGCATTACCTGGCCCCCATAACGCACACACCAGTATTAAATTACTCAGGGGATATGGAGGAGCCATCGCCATCTGACTTTCAGTTCACTGGTCAGCCACTCGACACACACAACACATACACTGGGCTGACGTCGTGGTATACAAAAGTTTTCGAAAACTTTTACGTAATATACTGAAGCAGGGTCAAGCATGCGTCACATGCGGGAGACATCTGGCATTGTACGAAAAAAGCTCCACGGAGGTTTAGACCAAGAGTCAAAGAGGAATTCCTCAGACGAAACAACTAAAATGGGGTAGCGAAAGCATAAGGTGAAATTCAGGGCCCGCCACAGGAAAAAATCCCCTTTGAAATACATTCGAAAAAGCAAATGCTATGAAAAAGGGCCGAAAAAGGAGACTCGTTTGCTGAACCAGGAAATGTTTGATTACAAAACTCTTTACTTGTTGATGCATTCTCTTAGTACTTGTCTCTGGGTTCTTGTACGAGTCCGAAAGTTCACGTTAATGAACTCAGGGTTCCTGCGATAAGGGCTACATCTTATTTGCAGGAAGTTTAGTGTCCTTACTTTCAAACTCACCCGATAACTCAACAACAGAGATAATGAAAGGTAGACAGAGTTGATACTGGAAGAAAGACGAAGGTACGATCACTGGGCTTGAAAGTTTATTGGACTGCAATTTTAAACGCGAACAGGCTTTCATCATCAGAGACGCTGGAGGAAGTTCCTGAGTTCGCGACCGTCCGGATACTGGTGGGGGCCGGCAACAGGACGGGGCTGGAACTACTGGAGGCATGGGTGTCGGACACAAACTCCATTAATAGACAAATTGAGTTAGCTCAGTGTTATCACGCGCGGCGCCCACGCAGCCAGGTGGCGAGGCTCACATCGCCGCGAAGGACAA
Source organism: Schistocephalus solidus (assembly GCA_017591395.1). Lineage (NCBI taxonomy): Eukaryota > Metazoa > Platyhelminthes > Cestoda > Diphyllobothriidea > Diphyllobothriidae > Schistocephalus > Schistocephalus solidus. The sequence continues at coordinate 76,517 of WEDG01010296.1, read as the reverse complement.
ACGCCGCAACCACGCCGTGAGATCCAGGTGATTTAGATGACGCGGACCAGACCAAGTCATCGATTCATACGCTTCCCCTCTCCCCCATTCCGACAGTATGACTGCATAAATGCCCATACGTTGTTGCACTCCAACAGTGTGAGTTGAACTCTTTTTCGAGTTTGTAAGCATTCCATCCCAGTGATCATACCTTCGTCTTCTTTTGCAACAAGAACCTGGGATGCGCATATTTTTTCGCATTCGAGAGGGGATACTATCAGGGAGGATTATTAATAGGAAGAACCCTGGATTCGTTTGATACATTAGCTAAGCAAACTCGTGAATATGCTTTGGCTGTTTGAGGACAGTACTCTGCGAACTGTTTTCAATTCACTAGAAGTCCCAACCACGGGCTGACCTTCGGTATTGTTTTCACCGACGGAGGGATGAAAATGTTAGAAAGACACTTCCGTCACGAAAACTAATTTATTAGGCAAACCCAAAAGTGCGTATTGAACGCCATCTCCAGAAAATAATTTCTCCAAGGCTGCTCCAAAGCACAAAATGCTTTTTGAGGCTGTCATCAAATGTCAACTTTCAAAAACTTAACACACGGACACCGGCTCTTCTGGTGATCCACAAATAACACTAAAATAAAAATTTTTTCGGAGATGCCTTGAGACTCATCACTGCAAAGGGCTCATACCTTAATTTATTTTTATATCTGGTGTTAAACCAGTGGCCGAAAACTTTTATTTCTATGAAGCCAAACTAAGAAACAAATGAAAAGCAGCCTTGTCTGGGCTATCTGCGTATCGAAATATGCAAATAAGAAACTGCAACCGTCTCTGAGAATGAGTTCGAGAGAGAGAGTCCAAAACATCCGTCTTATAAAGGTCTTGTTGCAATGAGCTTAGCTCCTTCTTCGCACATAAGAAACTCTTGTCTCAAACAATGCAGCGTTCCATTTTAGATAGAGAACTTTGGTTAAGATGAAAAGGTTGACCGGATGCTTTTCCGCATATTATTGAAGAATATTTATTCCATGGATATTAACTGTTTGCATTAGCTTCGTTCCTTGTTATTAAAAATTGACTGTAATGCACACCTTTTGAAAAGTTATGGCTTTCTGGATAGAATTTGGATTTTGTCTCCTAATTAACCTTTGCGTGTTACATTTTTACTTAAGTGGTATTCATTCTAAATTGACATTTTGCTCAATTCCTTGATACCATTTCTGAATTAGATGCGATAATTTGCGAGGTTCCATGAATTTAATTTTTTGCCACCTACGATAGCAGTAGTGGTCTGCAAGCGTTTTACTACGGCGGTCAATCCATATATTTTACGTGCTCTCAAGGTTAAGGACACAAAAATGTTTTATAATTGAATACAAAATTTTTCTGAAAGATTGTAGAGTAAACCCCTGACATTATTCAGGGCAGCTTAAAAATATGACAATAAGTAAGGAAGGAGGTTACGCCCTTATGTGAATTTACATATAATGAACAACAGATAATTCAATCATAAGCAACAAATTGTGAATTCGATGAAAGCGAAAAGGAGATTTTCAGGGGAAAGCTAAGAAGAATATACATGGCCACTAAAACGAGAAGGGTAATCCTTTGACCGTTTACATATTGTCAGATGATTAAAATCCAACACAGAATTGTTAAAGTAGCTAACGGACACGGTGGGCAATATATCGTCCCCACGAAAAGGGGTGTTCTCTTGTCGTATGACAGTTTATCATAATAATAGAGCAACTCCAGTTTTGTACCGCTGAAGTACAACTCTATGAGCTGGCATGTAGAGAGACGTCACAAACGAAATTGACTCGATTCTACGGACTTCCTATGCAATTTATATCACAAGAAAGTGTGTTTCCAGTATACATGTTATCCAGCGCTACTTGGCACTGGTTGTTTCGAACCTTTATTGCTATTTGATGCTTATGTATATGCGGAAAGTTAGATTTTCCAGCTTCGCTACAGTATACTAAATCCAAAACACTGTATCAAGTTTTCCAGAAGATCTCTTCTTTTCACACTGAGTTGGCTGGGGTTTAAAAACTGGGTGCTTATGGCAGGCCTCCGTTTGTGTGCCATTTGTATTCACTATTTGCGACTAAGTGCACACCGTGTCGCGTCAAAGAAAGGCCAATTAATTGGCAGTCATACCAATGAATTAATCGTTCACCAGCTGGCATATCCAGATGGACACCGCGAACGAAAAACTCAACGAGACTTAGGAAGGACGCCATGAAATGCATACGGAATGATGCCATACAGTAGTCGCTCACGGGCGATTAATTGGTTGAAGTGATGTGATTGCCTTACTCTACGTGTGCTACACATGCCAGTGTTCGCACAGACCTATATACACAGAAAACTCAAATGAGGGTTAGCACAACTCTGTAGAATACAAATAAGGATTTCATTCTGAGCGCTGAATATGTAGAGTTAAGCCATAAGACAGAAGTGCACCAGCAGAACAGATCAGCGGACTCAGACGTACACATGTATTTTTCCAGCAACAGTATATAACTGATTGTCTTTCAGTGCAGCATGCAAACTACACCAAGTATTGGATTTTGATTTACTAAGATTAACAAATTTTGGGTGAGTTGAAATAAATTATCTGGGCAAGAACAGCGTTGTGGTGACACAAATTTGTACAAAAATTATGTTCTGCCTGCCAATCCCCGTGGGCATCCAAAGGCTAACCTAAATCAAGAAGACTGGAAATGGGCATTGAAAACGGGCATAACCAAGCAGTCATATCTGCCTCTCAAGGGGAGCACACCGCTGGTTTTTCAATCGAGGCGATGGTTAATAAACCACAAATGGCCATTCCAGTCTCCCTTATCTCTGTTGATAGGGTCATTCTGTCTTTACTACTAGCCGCTGTGGGGCTGCTGACGGGGCGAACGCCAAGGCAGAGCGGGACGAGTGACTCCCGTAACCGAATTTTGCGTGCCCATTGACCAATAACTTCTTACTCTTATGGAAAAGAAATGAGGCTGTAATGGATGCCTGGTTTATGCTGCCTGCATGGCACAAATTATTGCTGGGTGCACCGGAACCCTCATTTCTTCTCACAGACACTGTTAATTTGAAGTCGAGCGAGTGAAGTTTTACAAACATAAGGCAGAGTGATGTTGCCTGTAGTCTAACCACCGAGGCCAGAAATGTTAAGTCCGAAATCGCTTGACTTGTTTGTTGTCTGTTGTCAGTTTAATGCGTATCACGCGTTTATCTCGATGTGGCTGAGAGAAGTTGGCGCATTTATTCATATCAACTTTCAGTCTACGACTATAAGCCTTCAAATAGACTGATTTACTCCAAGTAAGCGATTAATTTCAGAGAAAATTAAAAAGAAGCGATTTGCAAACTGTATTATCTATCAGAAAGCACGCAAGGAATGCCGGTGCGCACAGAGATGGGCCGAAGCACTCACAGCTGTAACAAGCAATGGCAGAATATTGACGAAACATTTGCTTGGGCTTTTATCTACTAACTATGCTGTCAATATCGTGTATCCGATAACGTGAGGAGTACAAATGCAGATCAGAGTGTCAGTCAGAGGATCAAAAACACTGAGAAAACACCTAAATGTTAACAAGGCAGACACCCAAAAAATAACAGCGTAACCCAAAGGGTTACATACATTAGGGATTTAAAGAAGCGTAGTCATTGATTTCATGTTTGAAGTGGGCCAAGGTAACAAAATTTATAGATCAACAACCCACGGATTCAGACCGCAACAGGGTCACTTCACCTATGAAAATTAAGGTGGTTTTCTGGTGGAAGCGGTCGACGTCTCCTGTATGTGACCTAGGTTAACTAAGACAGAGCATACTGCGGTTGGAATCTGTAACATGTCTCCTACTCTCCGGATGCACATGGCAACAGGAACGCAACACCCGGAATACAGGTGGCCTTGTAATAACTTCCAGCATGGGACCATAATCCTGTGTCTTAATTCTAACAGTAATCCAAATCCAAAACATAATCATAACCCTATTCTTAACCCTAACCTCACTATAGCTATAAGCCTTAAAGTCACTCTACTTCCAACTTTAACCCTAGCCCTAACATCCTTGGAATTCAGCGCAGAGCCACCTGCATTACGGGTGGATCCCGTTCCCTTGTCATTTGGCCGGAAATATAACCGTCTGACGGGTACTCGAAATTGCTAATGCCCCAAAAGCGATCTAAGCATGCAAAATCCCCTCTCTCGTTTTGCTGACCACTCTAATGAATGCAAATAAAAACGGTTTCAATGAGACCATGAACAGGAATTTAGAAATTTACTAATTGTGGGAATCGGCACATTTGAAACGTACTGGAATTGCAGTAGAAGGTGTGAATTTACTGAACGCGTCTCAATTTACAATTCACCAAAGCATACTCCTTTTACAGTTGTTCTAATGCAGTGCGAAAATTTTTGCTGCCCTAAGTTGAAACAAACTACTGTACTAGGTCACCGGTCAAAATTGGACCCAAGAGGCTTGGCGTGATGAGGACTACCCCCGTGGGACTATCGCGAGAGCAAAGTACAGTCAGAGAGCCTGGAAGAATTTGTCAATTGAGATGTACTCATGTTTTGAATTTAATGGTTGTCGGTAACCTGCATTTGGTGTTACGAGACAAAGTGCACCATAAAACCCCTGTACACCAGCATACGAGTAAAAGTCAAACGGTCGCAAGCAAGGTTAGCAGGCCAGGAAACAACGGAAGTTTTTACCGATAGGGCAGTGGTTGTCAGTGCCCAAAGGCTGATCCCTAGCAAGAGGCTGTTGACCGACAAAAATTCGCTACCTCCCTAGCGCCTCCGCCACTGGTACTGCAGCTATAAGCTCTGAAGTTATGTGAGGGATGGCCACCAAAGCCAAAACTTCGATCCCCTGCAACAAAAGGCCTGAAGATCGGTGGCCCCGCACCAGTTCCCGGGGGGACAACTGCTGGAATAAGCCCATATTCAGGAACTCTTGTTAACATGACCATCAACCTACGCATACTGTGAGGCGCGGTTAAGGCTATGGTATGTAGTGGGGGGTTATTTAATCTGCAAAACTCGTTACTAGATTTATTTAAGTGGGCGTTGTTAGGGTACGTTCTTTTCGGGATATGGTGAGTTTAAAGGGTTAGGTTTATGGTTAGGGGTGGACATTAAGTTTAACATTATATTTGGGGTTGGGTATAGCATAGGGTTAGTGTAGAGCATATGAGCGTACGTTCTAGGGCCTCACCCGTATAACCTATTTTTTTACTATAACAAGGTCTACGGGTTATCTGTTGCTAACTCCGACAAGATACCATATCCATGCCAATAATCGCATCGCACGAAAGAGGAATTTTCGCTTTTTATGGTAGAACAATAAAACCTTATGCTTACGGAGATCGCCTTTTCAGCCCATACACATGGAGTTAAATGTTCAAGTTCCAGATGTGGATATTAGTATGGGAGACAAAAGCTAGTGGATCACTTAATAATTTTTTATTTTCCCGAATGTTCATTAACTTGCAGTAATCTCTCATCAGAGTAAGAGAACAGACGACAGATAAAAAGCGATAGTAGGCAATAAACGAATAGGTCTGCAGATCTGAAGATAACTATCCGTTGCTCTGTATACCGGTGCCAGATCAACACATTGATTGAGCACTGATTCGAAAACCAGGCCCCAAACAAATCTCGGCTTGTCTTGCTTTCTGTGTGGGTGCTTTCGATGTTAAACCCTTCAGCCGTTTGAGAAGCCGGTTGTGACCTTCATTCAACCCTACGCGCAGCTAGCTGATGTCTTTGTATGAGCGATGCCAGTATGGTTTTAGTTTGACCTGCGTGAGTAGAAGGACAGTTTAGGCATGTGATACGATACGGCCTACCAGGCTTCTCCTAGGAGTTTAATCGTTTATTCATTTTCATGATCCGGCTGCGCGTTGCAGCGTTGGGTCTGTTTAAAATTTAAAAAAGTACTATTGAAGCAATGAACGTTCTCCCCTCCGAAAAGAATTTAATGTATAATAGGACAGGTCCTATACTTTTTTGGCGTTCGTGTGGATAAATGACAGCTAGAATGTAGGCCTCGTATTATAAATGCCTTCGGTGCAAATCCCACATTAATTTATCAGATTTTATGTGTATTTTCTAAACGTTGGCTGCAATGGGTTGCAGTCCATGAACAACATACTCACAGCTCGGTTTCTGAACCATCAGGTGATTGCTGGAACTCTGAGAAGAAGCATTGTGTGCGGGGTCAGGTAACAAACAGTTTGGTAAGGATGATTGTATGGTCGCTTAAGCAGGACACGATATAGGTACTGCCTGTAATGTGGGTGGCTATGCACACAAATCCACAACATCGGTTAAGGATTAAATTGAAAGTTAGTGCTGCAGTTTATTTCGTGTTTGAAGTGGGCCAAGGCAACAAAATTTAAAGATCAACAACCCACGGATTCAGACCGCAACAGGGTCACTTCACCTATGAAAATTAAAGTGGTTTTGTGATGGAAGAGGTCTACGTCTCCCGTATGTGACCTAGGTTAACTAAGACAGAGCATACTGCGGTCGGAATCTGTAACATGTCTCCTACCCTCCGGATGCACATGGCAACAGGAACGCAACACCCGGAATACAGGTGGCCTTGTAATAAATTCCAGGATGGGATCATAGTCATGTGTCCGAATTCTAACAGAAAACCTTATCCAAAACAAAATCATAACCCTATTCTTAACCCTAACCTCACTACAGCCATAAGCCTTAAAGTCACTCTACTTCCAACTTTAACCCTAGCCCTAACATCCTTGGAATTCAGCGCAGAGCCACCTGCATTACGGGTGGATCTCGTTCCCTTGTCATTTGGGCGGAAATATAACCGTTTGACGGGTACTCGAAATTGCTAATGCCCCAAAAGCGATCTAAGCATTCAAAATCCCCTCTCTCGTTTTGCTGACAACTCTAATGAATGCAAATAAAAACGGTTTCAATGAGACCATGAACAGGAATTTAGAAATTTACTAATTGTGGGAATCGGCACATTTGAAACGTACTGGAATTTCAGTAGGAGGTGTGAATTTACTGAACGCGTCTCAATTTACAATTCACCAAAGCATACTCCTTTTACAGTTGTTCTAATGCAGTGCGAAATTTTTGCTGCCCTAAGTTGAAACAAACTACTGTACTAGGTCACCGGTCAAAATTGGACCCAAGAGGCTTGGCGTGATGAGGACTACCCCCGTGGGACTATCGCGAGAGCAAAGTACAGTCAGAGAGCCTGGAAGAATTTGTCAATTGAGATGTGCTCATGTTTTGAATTTAATGGTTGTCGGTAACCTGCATTTGGTGTTACGAGACAAAGTGCATCACAAAACCACCTGTTCATTCTTCCCTTCTCTGCACGCAGCAGATCCTCTCGCCCATGAGAAAATATTGTTGGGTGCCTCATGTCATTGCCATCAAAAGGCCTGCATGTTTCGGCTGGCAGGAAAATAGCATTCAGCGGGAGTACAACACACTTAGTGCAGGGAAAGTGCCTTGGAGGCCAAATGGCACAACAAGGTAGGCGATTTATCGAAATTACGATCGCGAAAAATACGTTTACAAACGCAGGCGATGTTAGAGATGCCATATTAAATCAACAGTTTAACGGGCGCAGAAATAACAAATTGATTCTTTCAGCGGCATCATACGTGGTTGGTCCTTTGGGGGGCTATTGTCTGGGTTACCTCCCTAAAATCTCGAAAATACTACGTTTGCGTTTGAAGGAGGGATAAAAATAGCTAACTAAATTATTAGTCATTTTAAACTTTGACTATACTTAGATGTACTCGCGGAAGGTACTTCAGTTCTATTATGGGGTTCAAGAGCGATGCGTACTTGTGGTGCTACCAGTATTTCGGTGTAAATCTTGTTAGATTTAACCTTCTCCTTCTCTATGAAGATGATTGAAATAAATGGAAATCTTTCAAACCCCAAAGGCACTGAAGAGGGTAAATAAGTTCATGAAAACGATGTTCCCAAATACTCTGGTCGCGAAAAGTTTGAGCATTGCTCAACCGTTTAATTTAGGATCCGTTGAGTCAAGCGACTACGATAGATAGAAAAATCCTCGTCACAGGGCGAACTAACATTACGTTGTTCAGCGGCAATCTCAACGAGATCTATCCCAGGAGAAAGCTCGAGGTGAGCGATAGAGGGCCTGGACAGAGCGTCAGCCACCTCATTCCTAGATCCGTCAATATGGCGGATGTCTGAAGTGAGCTGTGAAATATATTCCAGTTTTCGGATCACCCGGGGTTTAGTTTGTCATATTGCGAAAGCAAATCGAAGGTTAACGGCTTGTAGTCTCTGAATATTGTGAACTCTCAACCTTCCAGTAAATGCCGGAATTGATTCACGGTGAGATAAACGGCAAAAATTTCTTGCCCGAATGTGCTGCAGCGGGTCTCTGCCTTGCATAGTTCCTTTGAAAAGAAAGCCAAAGGCACAGTGGAGTCTGGGAGACGTTGTTGGAGAACCGCGACAACAGCAACATTGGAAGCATCGGCCATCATCATTAAAGTAGGTAGCATCAGCCAAAAAAGATTTAACCTGCTGAAGTGACGTGTGGGCTGCTGGTGTATGTACAAAAGGTACGTATAGAACCGGAAAGATGACTAGTCTGTGGGAGGATGGTGTCGGCACATTTCGGGTGGAATCATCAACTGCACCACATCCAGCTCCAACACTCCAGTCACGAGGCATAACAAATCTTCTGCTACGCAACCTGTATATATCACCAGCAGTGGTCGGTTCAATTCGGTTAAAACAAAGGGAAAATGTTCTTAGACCCCATGGACTATGACTGACGCGAACGTTCATGGTGTTACCAAGGTGTGCCGATAGTTAAGCCGGGAAGACCTCGGGGACCTCCGAATGGGAATTATGGGTGTGATTCCTCGAAGGAAAATAATAAACATAAAGAAATGTTACCCAAATATAGTTAGTAGTATTATAAATACCTTATTTCTGATGTCACCCTAGGAGCTTTCAGTTCGAGTTGTAGCTCGCACAATTATATCGATCTAACTTCCGCTTAAAGGACTCCAGGTATTCCGATAAACAACATCCAGAGGAAGATTATTCAAAGCTTCGACTACTCTTTTAGAGAAGAAGTACTTACGAGTGTCAAGCCTAGCTCCAGTCACACGTTATTTGTGAGGATGACCTCTCAATTTCGTTGTTGTTGCTAACTCGAAGAAATCACCTGGGACAAGACAACAGTCCTGAACGCGAAGTATGCAGAATGTTAGAATCAAGTCTCCCCCAAGCTGTCTATAGCACATGGGAAAGCGATTGAGATTCGACAGCCGAGTTTCATAAGGTTGTGAGCCATGTCCAAGGACAAATTTTGTTGCTCGCCTTTGGACCGTTTAGAGGATGTTGATATCCTTCGCCGTCCAGGGTCTCCAAGCTGGGATAGTGGACTCCAAATGCGGCTGCACGAAAGGTTCCGAAGACTTTGGTGAAGCAGTCGGTATTGAAGGTTGAAAAAGCTCGTTTGACGAGGTACAGCATCGACATTGCTGGCTTCGACTACCTTTGCGCAGACTATATCACCGTCAGCTAATTTTTCATACTTAATTAAACTGAATTGTTTGTTTTACTGAACAAGAAGAATGAACTAAGCTCTTACTCGCGGATCATGTGCTATTTTGCCATCTTGCATTAATTCTGTCTCACCTCATATTAATGATTTGGGATCAGTTATATCATCATTCGCGTCTACAACATGTCTAGCTGACTTGACATTCAACTGCGCCAGCCCACGAGGGCTCCAGTTGTAACTGCAAGAGGTAACGAAACGAGCATGTTCCGTAACTTGATCGGGGAAGTACCCACTCTCGATTCATATTTGTTGTACAAGGGCTTCCACCAATCAAGTTATGAATTGCCAGTTAAGGTCTCGCAAGACCTGGGATTGGTTATAGCTGGCAGAATATAACAAGGAAGTCAGAAATAGCCACATAAGTCTTCCCTTGACCTGGTGATTATTCCTTCCTACATTTATACACACCTATGTATTAAGTTTCAGTTAAAATAGAACCAGAGTGGGTACTTCCCCGATCAAGTTACGGAACATGCTCATTTTATTACCTCTTGCAGCTCACACTGGAGACCTCGCGGGCCGGTGCAGTCGAATTCCAATTTAGCTGGACATGTTTTAGACGTGAACAATGATATAATTGATACAAAATAATTAATATGAGGTGATACAGAGTTTATGCAATATGTAATGATTGAGAGTCAAACGACCTGGCGAACTAAAACATGCTCCGTGAGTTAGAGCTTCGTCCGTTCTTTCCATTCAGCAAAACAAAAAATCCAGTTAATGTAGTATGAACAATTAGCTGACGGTGATATAGTCTGACAGCTTGGCACAGAACCCCCATCAAAGACCGGAGGGCGGCGTTAAACGACGCCGAAGGATGTGCACCAGTCTAATAGAAATAAGTGATTAACCGATCAGAACAAGGAACATGCCGAACACTGCTGGTGATATAAACAGGTTGCGTAGCAGAAGATTGGTTATGCCTCGTGGCTGGAGTGCTGGATTTGGATGTGTTGCAGTTGATGATACCGGACATGGGGGAAGAGGGAATATGCGGGACGATGGAACAGAGTGTCAGGGAGGTGAAGCAGGAAGGAGTAGGAGACCACAGGTTTCCGCCGGCGGAGTGTCCGGGACAGCAGCTTTGAGGTGGTCTACGCTCATGATCTCCTCGCGAGTTTCGCGATCGATGCGGAAGGTCTTTGTCTCTCGAGAGATGACCAGGAATTGACCAGCATAGGGCGGTTCCAATGGCCGACGGACTCAATCACATCGGAGATAGACATGAGAGCAAGTCCCCAAGTCTTTCTCAATAGAAGACTGACAGGCAGGACCTGGGCAGAACAAGGGAAAGCTTCCGTATAAACTGTCGGAGTGGTGCAGGAGGTTGGTAGGATCCTCGACCGCACCTTTGAGGGTTGGCGAGATCATCTCACCAAGAAGTTGGACAGTTGCGCCGAAAACCAGTGACAACAACTTTTGGCTTATTTGAGTTTCTCCGTATGCCTTTTGGTCTTATAAATGCCTCAAAGACACTTCAGGGCTTCGTTGACCATTCTGTACGTAGTCTCCCTTTGTCTATGCATATATTGACAATGTTTTAGTCGCCAGTCGGGATGCTGGTGAACATCTTCTTCACCTTACTCTACTTTTCGACCGATTCCCGAAGTTCGGTGTTACCTTGCATCTTACCACATGTGTTTTAGGAGCCACTTCCCTTGCGTTCTTAGGTCACCAGATCGACCCAAACGGCCTTCGTCCTCTTTCCCACAAAATTCTCTGCCGTTCGGGACTTTTCACCCCCACCTCAAAGCGTACACTGCAGCGGTTCCGTGATATGGTCAGCTTTTATTGCCAGCTCCTCCCGAAATGCACCGACACCATCCTCCCACTGACTAGTCATCTCGCTAGTTCTTAACGTACCTTTGTACATACACCAGCAGCCCACATGTCACTTCAGCAGGTTAAAGCTTTTTTTTGGCCAATGCTTCCTACTTTAATGATGATGGTCGATGCTTCCAATGTTGCTGTTATCGCGGTTCTCCAACAACGTCTCCCAGACTCCACTGTGCCTTTGGCTTTCTTTTCAAAGGAACTATGCAAGGCAGAGACCCGCTGCAGCACATTCGGGCAAGAACTTCTTGCCCTTTATCTCAACGTCAATCAATTCCGGCATTTACTGGAAGGTTGAGAGTTCACAATATTCAGAGACTACAAGCCGGTAACCTTCGATTTGCTTTCGCAATATGACAAACTAAACCCCGAGTCCGTCGGCCATTGGAACCGCCCTATGCTGGTCAATTCCGGGTCATCTCTCGAGAGACAAAGACCTTCCGCATCGATCGCGAAAACTCGCGAGGAGATCATGAGCGTGGACCACCTCAAAGCTGCTGTCCCGGACACTCCGCCGGCCGAAACCTGTGGTCTCCTAATCCTTCCTCCTTCACCTCCCCGACACTCTGTTCCATCGTCCCGCATATTCCCTCTTCCCCCATATCCGGTATCATCAACTGCAACACATCCAAATCCAGCACTCCAGCCACGAGGCATAACCAATCTTCTGCTACGCAACCTGTTTATATCACCAGCAGTGTTCGGCATGTTTCTTTTTCTGATCGGTTAGTCACTTATTTCTATTAGACTGGTGCACATCCTTCGGCGTCGTTTAACGCTGCCCTCTGGTCTTGGATGGGGGTTCTGTGCCAAGGTGTCAGACTATATCACCGTCAGCTAATGGTTCATACTACATTAACTGAATTTTTGTTTTGCTGAATGGAAAGAACGGATGAAGCTCTAACTCACGGAGCATGTTCTAGTTTGCCAGGTCGTTTGACTCTCAATCATTACATCTTGCATAAACTCTGTATCACCTCATATTAATTATTTTGGATCAATTATATCATTGTTCGCGTCTAAAACATGTCCAGCTGAATTGGAATTCGACTGCACCGGCCCGCGAGGTCTCCAGTTGGAGCTGCAAGAGGTAATAAAATGAGCATGTTCCGTAATTTGATCGGGGAAGTACCCACTCTGGTTCTATTTTAACTGAAACTTAATACATAGGTATGTATAAATGTAGGAAGGAATAATCACCAGGTCAAGGGAAGACTTATGTGGCTATTTCTGACTTCCTTGCCATATTCTGCCAGCTATAACCAATCCCAGGTCTTGCGAGACCTTAACTGGCAATTCATAACTTGATTGGTGGAAGCCCTTGTACAATAAATATGAATCGAGAGTGGGTACTTCCCCGATCAAGTTACGGAACATGCTCGTTTCGTTACCTCTTGCAGTTACAACTGGAGCCCTCGCGGGCTGGCGCAGTCGAATGCCAAGTCAGCTAGACATGTTGTAGACGCGAATGATGATATAACTGATCCCAAATCATTAATATGAGGTGAGACAGAATTAATGCAAGATGTAATGATTTTGAGTCAAACGACCTGGCAAAATAGCACATGATCCGCGATTAAGAGCTTAGTTCATTCTTCTTGTTCAGTAAAACAAACAATTCAGTTAATGAAGTATGAAAAATTAGCTGACGGTGATATAGTCTGTGCAAGGTAGCGAAGCCAGCGATGTCGATGATGTACCTCGTCAAACGAGCTTTTTCAACCTTCAATACCGACTGCTTCACCAAAGTCTTCGGAACCTTCTTGCAGCCGCAGTTGGAGTCCACTATCCCAGCTTGGAGACCCTGGACGGCGAAGGATATCAACATCCTCGAAACGGTCCAAGGGCGAGCAACAAAACTTGTCCTTGGACATGGCTCACAACCTTATGAAACTCGGCTGTCGAATCTCAATCGCTTTCCCATGTGCTATAGACAGCATCAGGGAGACTTGATTCTAACATTCTGCATACTTCGCTTTCAGGAGTGTTGTCTTGTCCCAGGTGATTTCTTCGAGTTAGCAACAACAACGAAATTGAGAGGTCATCCTCACAAATTACGTGTGACTGGAGCTAGGCTTGACACTCGTAAGTACTTCTTCTCTAAAAGAGAAGTCGAAGCTTTGAATAATCTTCCTCTGGATGTTGTTTATCGGAATACCTGGAGTCCTTTAAGCGGAAGTTAGATCGATATAATTGTGCGAGCTACAACTCGAACTGAAAGCTCCTAGGGTGACATCAGAAATAAGGTATTTATAATACTACTAACTATATTTGGGTAACATTTCTTTATGTTTATTATTTTCCTTCGAGGAATCACACCCATAATTCCCATTCGGAGGTCCCCGAGGTCTTCCCGGCTTAACTATCGGCACACCTTGGTAACACCATGAACGTTCGCATCAGTCATAGTCCATGGGGTCTAAGAACATTCTCCCTTGTTTTACCCGCATTGGACCGACCACTGCTGGTGAGATATACAGGTTGCGTAGCAGAAGATTTGTTATGCCTCGTGACTGGAGTGTTGGAGCTGGATGTGGTGCAGTTGATGATTCCACCCGAAATGTGCCGACACCATCCTCCCACTGACTAGTCATCTTTCCGGTTCTAAACGTACCTTTGTACATACACCAGCAGCCCAAACGTCACTTCAGCAGGTTAAATCTTTTTGGCTGATGCTACCTACTTTAATTATGCTGGCTGATGCTTCCAATGTTGCTGTTATCGCGGTTCTCCAACAACGTCTCCCAGACTCCACTGTGCCTTTGGCTTTCTTTTCAAAGGAACTATGCAAGGCAGAGACCCGCTGCAGCACATTCGGGCAAGAAATTTTTGCCGTTTATCTCACCGTGAATCAATTCCGGCATTTACTGAAAGGTTGAGAGTTCACAATATTCAGAGACTACAAGCCGTTAACCTTCGATTTGCTTTCGCAATATGACAAACTAAACCCCGGGTGATCTGACAACTGGAATATATTTCACAGCTCACTTCAGACCTCCGCCATATTGACGGATCTAGGAATGAGGTGCCTGACGCTCTGTCCAGGCCTTCTATCGCTCACCTTGAGCTTTCTCCTGGGATAGATCTCGTTGAGATTGCCGCTGAACAACGTAATGTTAGTTCGCCCTGTGACGAGGATTTTTCTATCTATCGTAGTCGCTTGACTCAACAGATCCTAAATTAAACGGTTGAGCAATGCTCAAACTTTTCGCGACCAGAGTATTTGGGAACATCGTTTTCATGAACTTATTTACCCTCTTCAGTGCCTTTGGGGTTTGAAAGATTTCCATTTATTTCAATCATCTTTATAGAGAAGGAGAAGGTTAAATCTAACAAGATTACACTGAAATACTGGTAGCACCACTAGTACGCATCGCTCTTGAACCCCATAATAGAACTGAAGTACCTTCCGCGAGTACATCTAAGTATAGTCAAAGTTGAAAACGACTAATAATTTAGTTAGCTATTTTTATCCCTCCTTCAAAAGCAATTGTAGTATTTTCGAGATTTTAGGGAGGTAACCCAGACAATAGCCCCCCAAAGGACCAACCACGTATGATGCCGCTGAAAGAATCAATTTGTTATTTCTGCGCCCGTTAAACTGTTGATTTAATATGGCATCTCTAACATCGCCTGCGTTTGTAAACGTATTTTTTGCGATCGTAATTTCGATAAATCGCCTACCTTGTTGTGCCATTTGGCCTCCAAGACACTTTCCCTGCACTAAGTGTGTCGTACTCCCGCTGAATGCTATTTTCCTGCCAGCCGAAACATGCAGGCCTTTTGATGGCAATGACATGAGGCACCCAACAATATTTTCTCATGGGCGAGAGGATCTGCTGCGTGCAGAGAAGGGAAGCATGAACAGGTGGTTTTGTGGTGCACTTTGTCTCGTAACACCAAATGCAGGTTACCGTTAACAATTAAATTCAAAACATGAGTACATCTCAATTGACAAATTCTTCCAGTCTCTCTGACTGCACTTTGCTCTCGCGATAGTACCACGGGGGTAGTCCTCATCACGCCAAGCCTCTTGGGTCCAATTTTGACCGGTGACCTAGTACAGTAGTTTGTTTCAACTTAGGGCAGCAAAAATTTTCGCACTGCATTAGAACAACTGTAAAAGGAGTATGCTTTGGTGAATTGTAAATTGAGAGGCGTTCAGTAAATTCACACCTCCTACTGAAATTCCAGTACGTTTCAAATGTGCCGATTCCCACAATTAGTAAATTTCTAAATTCCTGTTCATGGTCTCATTGAAACCGTTTTTATTTGCATTCATTAGAGTTGTCAGCAAAACGAGAGAGGGGATTTTGAATGCTTAGATCGCTTTTGGGGCATTAGCAATTTCGAGTACCCGTCAAACGGTTATATTTCCGCCCAAATGACAAGGGAACGGGATCCACCCGTAATGCAGGTGGCTCTGCGCTGAATTCCAAGGATGTTAGGGCTAGGGTTAAAGATGGAAGTAGAGTGACTTTAAGGCTTATGGCTATAGTGAGGTTAGGGTTAAGAATAGGGTTATGATTTTGTTTTGGATAAGGTTTTCTGTTAGAATTCGGACACATGAATATGATCCCATCCTGGAATTTATTACAAGGCCACCTGTATTCCGGGTGTTGCGTTCCTGTTGCCATGTGCATCCGGAGGGTAAGAGACATCTTACAGATTCTTACCGCAGTATGCTCTGTGTAAGTTAACCTAGGTCACATACGGGAGACGTAGACCTCTTCCATCACAAAACCACTTTAATTTTCATAGGTGAAGTGACCCTGTTGCGGTCTGAATCCGTGGGTTGTTGATCTTTAAATTTTGTTGCCTTGGCCCACTTCAAACACGAAATAAACTGCAGCACTAACTTTCAATTTAATCCTTAACCGATGTTGTGGATTTGTGTGCATAGCCACCCACATTACAGGCAGTACCTATATCGTGTCCTGCTTAAGCGACCATACAATCATCCTTACCAAACTGTTTGTTACCTGACCCCGCACACAATGCTTCTTCTCAGAGTTCCAGCAATCACCTGATGGTTCAGAAACCGAGCTGTGAGTATGTTGTTCAAAGAGGAACTTAACCGAACCACGCCCGCTTAAATATATCTAGTAACGAGTTTTGCATATTAAATAACCCCCACTACATACCATAGCCTTAACCGCGCCTCACAGTATGTGTAGTGTGATGGTCATGCTAATAAGAGTTCCTGAATATGGGCTTATTCCAGCAGTTGTCCCACCGGGAACTGGTGCGGGGCCATCGATATTCAGGCCTTTTGTTGGCTTTGGTGGCCATCCCTCACATAACTTCAGAGCTTATGGCTGCAGTTCACGTGGCGGAGGCGCGAGGGAAGTAGCGAATTTTTGTCGGTCTACAGCCTCTTGCTAGGGATCAGCCTTTGGGCCACTGACAACCACTGCCCTATCGGTAAAAACTTCAGTTGTTTCCTGGCCTGCTAATCTTGCTTGCGTCCATTTGACTTTTACTCGTATGCTGGGGTAGTAGTTGATGCAACAGTAGTGACGACCGCGAATCCCTCGAATTCGGGTTTAGGTGGGGCTTCGTCCGTGTTCGGCATAGATTTGCCTGTGTTTGGCCTAGCTTAGCATTGGCTTCTTTCGGTCGTTGTGCTGCTTTCGGAAGGCTTGATACGTTGCAGGAAGGGCTCCCCACCAGTCGAAGGATGTTATCCCTGTGTGCCGGGGCTCTATTGCTTTCCCTGGCTACGCAGTTATTTCGTCCATTCTAGGATTTCAGCATTCTAGGATGCGAGCGTGTGTCCAGATTGTGCGCAGTACTCGGTGCGTGGTGAGGACCGACATGACGAAGTAAGGTCATGCGATGCTGAGGAAGTGCCAAAACATAAGTTAAAGCCACAAGTCACTGCTAAGAGATCGCATTGGTGTTTGCACGAGACTGCAGTACGAAATTAAATATGAAAGTTGTAAAAATTTATTCGCGCGACCCCATTAACTACGAGGGCTTTTTCATCAACATGTTACCGGCTCAGATTCGAATACGAGTTTAAATGGTACAGCATCCGAATCCCGAAGTGTGGAATTTTGGAGCGATTTGTCATCTAGTGGCGCCTTAGGGTAGCAGTGGTCCACAAACCAAAAGCAACGAGGTCGAATATGAAGTGAGTGAGCAAGCTCCAGATCAAATTATTTCGAAAAGACTGGAGCGTAGGTTAATAATTTATTTTACTGATATTTTTCAACACATACTATGTAAAAATACAATGGCGTAGCGCGTACGTTTCATGTACTGGCAAGATGGGCTACAATGCGGTCAAAGTTGCTCCTAGTTCGGCAGAGTATCACTCATGTATTGTGCAAGGTAATAACCTAAGTATTCATTGAAATTTTTGGGTTTGGTCAAAGAAACGCGTGGTTTCGTTTAGTGATCTACCTTATTCACTCTAGTGCACAATGTTGGTCATTAAAGGCGTCATCTGAGCTAGTCCTAAAGGCATGCTACAATCACTCTGCAAAGATTACATTTGAGTTTAATATTGTATTTTATTTATCCAAGTTAACACTATATATTGACTGCTGCAAGTAATTGGATGTACAGCACACAGTAAATTATTTACACCGTGCCGATTTTGAATACATTTACAGAGCAGATTCTTATTAATCGTGCAGCCACATATTCTTTGGTAATCTACGATAGAAGGATGCAAATCTAAAGGACCTCTGTTCATCAGTTGGTTCCCCTAGCGTTTTCGTGTGGTTTCATGACATAGTCCTGTTCTGCAATTAAAATGCAGGCGTTCTTATGAAAATTATGGCGAACTTGAAACGAAAACAATGTGATGTTATGTTATTTTTGCCCCAAAATATAAGCGTAGGTCATTTTAATTTTAGGAACTGTTATAACAGCAGCTTATCAGTCATGCCTATAAATATATCCCGATTGTTAATCATATAGTGCAAAACACAAAGTAAAATCATGCGGCCACAATATTTAAACCAATGGCATTCACCCCAGGTGTTTTGATCACTTTTAATCAGAAGGGAAAATGTCATTTCCAGTTGGCTTCTCTCAAATAAATGCATACCGACTTTAAGTTTATTAAGGCAGTATTATTCCTCGGTCCATTTTCGCTGGTTGTTTTCGCTCGCTTCCTTACTGGACCTTAGGGAGGTAGGATATGGATGTTTTGTGACTGATAAGGACACTGCGCTGTCTCTACGAACGTAATAATATTTTGCTGAAAATATAAAATTCAGAAGATTAATTTGCGTCACAAATACCAAAACCAAAGAATATTTAATACCAAATAGGCCTACTTTCAACTTTTAAGTACAATGCAGTGAAGTAGAGTTTTATTTTACATTCGATAACTCTAGCGAAAGGGAGGTTAATAACCCCCTAAATGTCCAACGTGTAAAAAAGATACAGACTGGTTGACGGCGATCACAATATGCACATAGAATGCCCATGCCGTATGCAAATTGTGTAGGCATTAATGCGGCTGAAAAGCAACAAGTTCAATCCTTCCAATCATTTTGCATTATCTTTTTGGTAGTGTTTACCATTTTGCAGTTTTACTCGGGCTGGTGACAACCTCCTTACATTCTCTAATACGTATGCTATGGGCTATAATCTTATTTAGCCTCTTGCTCGTTTTCATGGTTAATAGCAAATATAAGAATTGTTGGCTCACGACTCAACTACATTTCATGCAGCCATGTGGACACATGAGTGTGTGATAAAACCATAGAAGCAGACTTTTAAAGGGACTACGGATCTCCGACGGATTTAATGAGATTCGCGTGAGTTGATTTAAGCCCTGCGCAGTAATTTATGAGAGAGTCCTGTGCAATCGTAAAATTGCTTTTGAAAACAATAAGTACCTAGGGAAGAACAGATTTTGTGCAAATCGGAGGAAAGGCATTTAGTGTAAGCATATCCGTTTACTGTCAGATGAAAACGGGAGTATAACGCCTTTGTGTCATTTACGGGCTACCATCGAAGTTCAACTGCAGTGCGAGCTAAAGCCCTATTGGGGAAAAGAAGCGAAATTTCCGAAAGCATACTTCCCGTTGTTGACCTTCTGGCATAGCATGATGGCTAAAATGTATAAAGTTGCAATGCACTCTTTCATTCCTAGTATAACGGCAAAACGCAGCATAAGAATACAAAGAAGCCCCCTAGAACCACAAATGGAAATATATCCCTATAACACGATAATTTTACCTTTGAATATTCATCATTCTTTTAGGTCGGAGAAAAAATTTGGTATCGATCCTACAAGAAGGAAATGAGCCTTTTGAGAGTTGATGTAGCCAACTCAGTATGAAGCTCAGTTCATTACGAGAAATTCCAAAATGCTTTGAAAATCAGAAGCCTTTTTGATCAACCGCAGACATTGTTTGCTGGCGGATAAATGGGTAACCGACTAAATTGTAGCCTTTTTAATGAAAGCATTAAGCCATATATAAAATTAACTTACTCAATGTTTTAGCAAAGTTGCGTAGCTTATATAATTACTGTGATCAATTATTCCTCTGATCAGTTGTCGGTCGTCCATTGGGATCAAGTGAACTTGCTTTACGAATATGCTCCAGATCGATTTCTGCCAATTTCGTGCAAATTTTTTAGCTGTGAAATTTGAAAAATACTGAGGTTTCGAACAAAACAGCAAAACAACCATTCACATTTCATGATTTTTCATTCTATTTCGCTATCTTTTGTTTGATTTCGTGAAAAAAAATATAGGGCAGACGGTTTTTGCGATAAAATTATGATTACTAGTAGGCAAACTAAGTCATGCGGGAAGTTGTGGTGAGCAGCGTTTTCAGTAAGACTTGCAACCCTATAGGACTGATAAGGTCGGGTTTTCTCCACACTATTACGCCCACAGCGTAACATAGACGACAGACACTGGGAGTACGTAAGATGACCGCATACAGGAAACTTGGAACAACAGCGCAATAGGCACCAAGTAGGTGCTTCAATACTGAGATCTACACCTCATTTTCTGTTCTCAAAAACTGCTTTGAAGGATTTTTGACAGACCAAATGCTTGTTCGGGCTCTCAAGTTTTATTTTTTTAATTTTTGCCTGCACAGAAACATATAAATAAGTGTTAAAGTGGCACACTTAGGCACGTCAGCCATGTTTACATTAATTGTGATGGTTGCTGGAGCGTTTAAAAATGATCGGTTCGCGCTGCCGTAAATCGGTGCAGTAAAGCTGTAAATCTCGGTTGGATTATGTCGTTTATGAAATGACGACCACCACCAGCACCCAAGGAGACCAAGAGCATGCATTGCTACAAGGCTGTGAAAGCAGACTTGCGACGGATTGAAGAGATGACAGACTTCAAATTTTGCGACCTCGTAACGGAAACAAGTGCAAGCCGAAGCGACGCCAGAAAACGAGACTGAAAAATGACAAATCCCCATGTTGAACTAAAAGGCCTCCATCAGTCTGCCCTTCTATGCAGTTCCCGTCCGGCACCAGCGCCTTCCTCTCTACCAATTTGCCCTACATTGCGTTTCCCAACTAGAGCTAACTTTCTATAAAACCACTGCTTCGGCTCTCCA
This sequence comes from Schistocephalus solidus, assembly GCA_017591395.1. Classification (NCBI taxonomy): domain Eukaryota; kingdom Metazoa; phylum Platyhelminthes; class Cestoda; order Diphyllobothriidea; family Diphyllobothriidae; genus Schistocephalus; species Schistocephalus solidus. The sequence continues at coordinate 55,499 of WEDG01010296.1, read as the reverse complement.
ATAGAAACCCCAGATTATCCTATTTTTTTCCCCATATTTAATCGTGAAATTTAGTATAGGATGTAATTCAGTCAGGGCATTAGCGTCTAGTCTACTTTGGCCGAAAGAACATCAGTGTATCTTTTGTAATGTGTGGTTTGCACGAGAACTTGTGACAGTCCTTTCTTGAGATTGGGCTAAGAAATGTTTGCTAAGACTACATCTACTAACTTTCACCGAATCGGATAATACGCTTGTCAGCATAACTGTTCGCTGAAAAGGAAGTGAACGTTAGCTGCGTTTGACTGCAGTAACTGCTACAGTTTAGAATTAATTTTACCTTATGAATTCCATACTTTGGCAATGAATATACATTCGCTGTCAGCCGGAGATGGTGTGCAGGCTCAATAAAATAATGGTAAAGAATTATCTTGAAGCCACACTTGGTGGTTACATTACGGTATGCATACTGAAATGGTTCGAACAGTCATGCTTACGTTGAATGCGTCGTCTTGGGTAGTTATGGGCAGGGTTATGCGATTGGACTGGGGAGGTAAGAATAAGGTAATTGTGTTAATAGGGATATGAAATTAATTTTTGGGGTAGGCTAAGTATTTGGGTTTACGATTGACACCGGAGGTTACTTTATGTTGTGCTTTCTGAAACGAGTTGACTAGGCATGATTACGCTAACTTGAATTCTCTTGGGCAATTATTTACGGGGCTTTTGGTGTTCGGCCGGGGAGTTGAGACATAGGCAATTTCTCGAATAGGGATAGGAGGTTAATTTTTGGAAGTGTTGGGCCAGGGATTGGGGTTTGGTATTGGGACCAGGAGGTTGGGGTTTTAGGTCTAGGACAATGTTAAGACATTTGGGATTTGATTTCCGGCTGGGGCTAAGGGTCATGATTTGAGGTTAGAAGTTGGAATTATAATATGGGATAGTTTTTGGAGTTAGTTCTTAAAATTAGAGATATGGGTTAGTTGTTCGGGTTATAGTTGGTGTAATTCGTTAGAGTTAGTTGTCGCGACCAGTATTTAGGGTAAGTAGTTGGGCTGTCTAGTTTGTCTTCGTCCTAGACCTAATCGCAATTCCCAGTTTCAATACTAAACCCAAATGCTTAGCAGAACATCCCAGAGCCTAATGCCATATCTCTATTCCCAAAGTTATCTAATTTAAAACTTAACAAACAAAATCCCCCACCGTTATCCATAATTGTCAAGAGAGTATCAGCTAGCGTAATCACGGCTATTCATATCGTTTCAGTCAGCATACAATCAGGTGAACAACACGCAGGGCTGCAGGATCACTCGTCACCGAAAGCATAGGCAGATTTGGCAAGTCCAGGTCTTGCAAGCCCTTCGGTAAAGCTAGGATAGGCTTTACCCTGCACACAATTAGCGTAAAATTAGCGGATCCTTGTGCTTAACCAGTTACTATCCAACAGTAGTCGAGCTACGCGAACAGGAATGCCCTATTTAGGGAGCTTTGCGCAAATATCCGGGGAGTTAGCGTTTATGTTAAGGTTTGGGTTAGGGTTGGTGTTAGGGTTAGGACACAGATTATTTACCCTTCTTGAAATTCTGCGCAAGACCATTTGTATTTTACGGGGTGGTTCCTCTTCCCATTTTTTGCTCAGCTGTATGCTAGATACTCTGGTAACCGATTGGTAATGAGGCTGCAATCAGGTCATCCTTGGCTGTCCTCTAACGTCTTTGCATACCTTGTGCACAATTTCGCAACTAAACAGAAACAATTCGCGGTTGCGGGAGGGATTGCGAAATTCACCGATTAACGAGGAGACTGTTTTTGCAAATAGTACAGTCGCAACTTACTGAAAATGAGGAGTGCGTTTACGGTCAAGTCCTACGGTGTCGGTTTTGGAGGGGACTGCTGTTCTTAGTTGCCTAGTGAGCCATGTGTCGAAGAGACAGAGATTGTCTTAAGACTGTCAACTACAACCTCATACGTATAAGCCTCGTTTAAACAATATGAGCAGGCGCACTGCAGGTGGGACGGTTATCTTTGGATAGGAGCTTTCGAAAACGTTACCTTGGAATTTCAACACAGAGAGGCTGTTGGAAAGGTGAGAGTTGCCGATATCCCTGATGAACAGCGGTACGCTCATGTGATAGGTGGCCGCAATCAGTAAAAAGCTTGATTAGGTAAACTTTCACTCCAAGCATGACATAATAGGCCTGTGTAATAACGGAGGTTTAGATGAATGAGTTCCCGATGCTTAGCGCTAGCGAGAAGCAAGAGTGTGCGGGCTCAAGATGCTTCGGTGGGGAAATGTTGATCATGAAGGGGAGAAAACTTCAACATAACAATCACTGATGCATGCTAGAGCCAGAAGATGAACAGTTGCATGTATTATTAAGGGTTGGTAGCCTTATGTTGACTCTTTGATAATGTTGGAGAAGAGAGCATCCAACAGTTCAACAAAGTCCATCTTATAACGGCCATTCCTGGCTAGAATTCAGGACGGGAAAGATGAGATCAGCAAACTGAAGATTTTGTGAGCTGGAAAGGGAACACTTTCATTAAACTTTGTATCTTAAACGCACGCGCGACCGTCACATCCAATTGCGCACCTAAGAAAAATCTGGATCACTGGCCGTCCGCTACCTACCTACCTACCTAATCAGTCTTCCCTGAGTTCTGACAAATCTGTGTGTTGTTGACCTCACAACCTCGATAGATCCAATAATGCTTAGGCAACTGGAAAGAAGAAGACGCGATCACTGGAACAAGAGTATTATTCACTTTACGTTTTGGATTAACACCAAGCTTCATCAGCCGACATTCTCGCAGGTAATTGTGATGTTTGCATAAATTTTGCACTTAATACATGCTCCGGTTATGTTTCCAGTGTGAGTCCGAAATGACAAGTGAATAAGAGATATCGTGTCGTCCTTTTTCCAACTATTTTCCTGGTAGAGGTTTAAAAGTTAGAATTGTTGGTTGCTCTTCAGAGCCATTACTTTACTGAATCGCCGGGATGACAAATAAAATTGGACGAAAGTCGATGCAACCATCTACAAGGAATCAACATTGGCCTGGTGAGCTGGGTCAAAATTAAACTGCATCTTCTCTCTTCTTTATACATCATTAAAATAGGACTTGAGAAACTGACTACGACCTCGGGTGAATACACCATTGACATTGGCTCAAGCTGATTTCATAAACTCCAACTGAGCATTACAAGTGGAAGTAAATACTTGAGGGAGCCAACAGTAGATAATAAGTGGCGGTAGATTTTGGCTACGTATAATCTTTGTTGACAAAATACCAGAAAGCCTAGCAACTTGTTAGTAAGAGACGGTTTCATCAATCATTGACACGTTAAATTTTACGCACATTTGGTTGACATCAGTCTGTACTGCGACGAATACGCACGAAAACACCCCCCGACCTTTCCTGTCGTGGTGAGCATTGAACAAATAAAATTCGAAAAGAGGTCAAATCTTTCTTCCAAAATTACTATAAGTATTGCCATGAAAAAAAGAGAATTTAAAACTTCTAATAAACGGAAAACCGAGGATAAGCATAAAAGCCCCCTGGGAAGTAGGCAAGTAGACGACGAATGTGCTAAAAGAAGTTGAAGTTTCAGTCTAGTACAGTAAGAAAACTGGATAAAAAGCAAGGGTTTAGTGCAGGAAAATATTGACTTACGACAAGATTCAAATGGCTATGGGAAAATCGTTACTCATAGAAAAAAATAAGCAGGCTGCCTTCTTGCCTTTGAGCACTCGGCAGACTAGTAAAAAATCTACTTGACGACTGTGTGACCTTTAAACGCATCCTCCTCAATTGACTTCAGCCCTCATTCCTTGAGTGTTCTTCATCATATCAGGCAATGCGACAGCCTCACAGATAAATTCTAATGTCGTATTGCAATATAACCACAGCATCTCATTCTTAAAAGATTGCTAGCAGGCATGGTTAGCCATTGGAATGTAACTCAATTTTTTTTCCCCTTGAGCACTGTCTATTTTTGCCCATCTTTATAATAACGGTGATATGTGAAGTGGTATGCTATTCTGATAACTGAAACCTTTAATTAGGTAAATTTTCGAGTCAAATGCCTTTCTTTCTCGTCAGTGAACTCGCAGTCACGATATGGGGGTTTCCATTTAGAACAAAAACAAGAATAGCTGGACATCGGATAACATGTTTTTCAGAACAAATCCTTAACGCTGTCGATCAGTCAACACGCAGAAACTCAAATTACTGTGAATTATAAACATGACTCTCTGAATCTCCCTCATGTCTCTCGAAGCGGATTCAGTCGGCCTGGCTGTACATCCAGCACCCTTCCACGCTCTGAACACACCAGCTGCAAAAGAGCTTAGAACATCAGCAATGCAACATGTGTCCTCAGGTGACAAATCAGAAGTGGAATGTTCACGGAAATAGATTTTGGCAGGCACAAGTGGGCATATAAGAGGTGCGTAAGTTTGGCTATATTTTATAGAGACTCCTTCAACAGCCGAGCGACTAAAAGAAAGCATTTTAAAAGCAAGCCCTGATATATTTAAATCACAATTAAGTGCGACTGGTTCGCAATGAAATAGGAGATTACTAAAGACTAGTAAAATAATATTCAGGATTAAAATTCCAAATCCACGATTCTAAATTTTAAGTTGGTATATCCAGCAGCCAACCGTGAGTTTATCGAACTTCGTGGAAGTGGAATTGGGGACTTCCTTCCGTGTCTGCACCTTCCTTACACACACATGAGTTTCGTATTGACCTTCGTGGTCATATTAAACAACAGCTGTTTTAAAAGCCATGTTGACTAACGTTTTTCCGTATGCTTTTAAAAAAATATAACTACTTTATTTCCCACTTGCGGGCCTGCAAAGACCAGGATAGGGAGTGCTGAGTTTCAATACACAAACGGTACGATGAAATAGGGGAAAGCATGCATTGCAGGCGTAAACTTAAATAAATTTAATAGAGGGTTTTGGCAGATTTGAAAAATTCCTTTGACGCACTTCCAAAAAAACTTGGCAGCCTACGTGGGATTCGAACTCAGGCCAACAAGGGGAAGGCTTTACTACAGCCAACGCTCTAGCCAACTGAGCTACGAGGCCCCACCTCTACTAATTAATTGTGACTAGCTGTCATCTGGTGGATTCTATATTGATTGCTCAGGAAATCCTGCTTAGGCAGTCAGCTTACTGTATTAGAATTGGTGGATTCCATACGCTGCAGTAGACTGCGCGGGTAACTTAGCCCAAGTGAAATTAATTTCACGGCTCCCGGTGGGGCCTCGCAGCTCAATTGGCTAGAGCGTTGACTGTACTTAAGTCTTCCCCTTGCTGGCGTGGTTTCAAATCCCACCGAGTTTTTCACAAGTGGGTCAAACGATTTAAATAATTTTGTCTACCACCGATACATTGTACTGAAGTTTTTCAAGATTACAATAATTAATAGGACTCCGAGAATATGTGAGGCACCCTCTATACTTACGATAAGCAAGGAATAGCATAAAGTAACCAGAATTCCGCTCAAGAATGCAGGCTACGGTGTCTTTTGGTTCCGGTGAACGGAATTCGAGGTGGAATCCTCAGTCCAGAGGACAGAATGAATTAGATTCCAGGATTTGCATAAATTCGTCGGCGTTCAGCCCTTAGTAGCACAATGTGGATATCTGCCGCCTGCCTGAAACAAAATTAAGGTCTGGGGTCAGGAAATCAAGGGTCCGCAATTTAGCTCCCATTGCGTCTTCTATAAAATCGATGCATGCTACTCCTGGAAGAAAAAGCATGGCAACTGCCACTTAACAACAAGTAAAGCAGGCATATTTTGTGTCTAAACAACCAACGACCTACCGTCATAAATACATATTAAAAAGTCACTTTGAGACAGCCTTTGCTGTGTTTGCCTACACGTTAAAATCAGCTGTCGACTAGCGACTTGAATGAACCTTCCGTCCGCTGATAAATGGACCTGCTAAACGGCTCCATCACCGCAACCTGATTGATTTAGAGGGCTGGGCTAGTCGAACAGCATGCGGAGACAATCTAAACAGTTGCATAATTGACTGCCTTAGGTCTCCTCGATGCGACCATAACGTGACAATTTTGAAGTTCACTAAGCAGAACAGACTATTTGTTATACATGTGGAGACTGGGTATTAACAAGAGGATCTCGAGAACAGCCATACCAAATGCATTCTTGTCAAAGGATCTCGAACATTAATATCCGTCTCTGTTCCTCAATATTCTGAAAAGTTCAGGGTTTTGTTTAACATGATTCACTGCGGGTGGTTCAGGGATTCGTAATGCCCATGGATCTGACAAAGTCATTGGTCAAACATGCCTGGTAGCCCACCCCTTACCTGTGACCGAAGGGTTATCCGTAAAACTACACCTTACACAGCCGAAACTCTGAACACAGAAATCTCACTCTGATTTGAAAGGAAGTCAAAGCAGAAGTCAGTACTATCATCAGTCGTCAGTCCACCCTGCGGCAAAGCGAGGTTTTCGCATTCGTCTGGCGATGCCGCAGTTGTTTGATTAGTTAAAAAACTTTCCTCAGTCGGCTCAGACTGCTACGATGTTTCTTTCTGCCGTTTCCTGAGAATGATAGTATATTAGATCGATGATTGCAAAAAAGCTCATGTCAGAATTTCGACCTCCATAAGACAGGCCTCAAGAGTCTGCTTACTTGTCCGCTGAGTGTGTGGTAGGATCTCCGCACTAAGAGACTTTCGATGATGTTACTAGCGGCTTAACTGCTGACAAATCAGTTCGAGTAATGCGCTGGGGTGATCACTTCGAGTATCTTCTGAACTTTGATGATCAACTTACTGCAACCTCTTATCTGCAGCTACACTATCTCATGTTGTTCTCTCGCCCTGGAAGAAAGCATCGGCACGCTACTCAGGGCTTAAAAATGAAAAGACACCCGAGAGAAGTGTTGTCCATGAAGTGTAAAAGTCAGGTCAACAGTCTGGCAACCTGACTCGATGAAGTGATTAAGTAAGTTCGGAAAGATGAAAACTGTTCTTGAATGCTGGGGTTCAAGCCTCCTCTTATCTTTCTTAAGTGAGGAGGATAGGACAAAGCGCTATAGCTACCAAGTGCGCAAGTCTAATAAAAAAATGTTGCAGATGACTTCGGCATTGTCATCCTAGAACGACTCCAGAGTGCAACTGTAGGACAGGGCCAAACCAGACCGAAATTGCATACAATCGCCAGATATTTATGCACAGACATATGCTCGAATCGCGCCATTGTACAGCTTTTGACAACAATGCCAATTGTCGCCTATCCTATTCAGCTGTTTTTACTGGATTCTTGAAATGGGTCCTGTACGGTGTTAAAGGTGTCGAATTCGCAACCGAGCGTCGACTGACTAGAAATAAGCCGACGGTATAGCCATGCTAGTATTAATCTATGATGACCTATAGAATAATCTCGCGGATGAATGAGGATATTCGATCGGTCGGTTTACCGATAGAAGCTTGGAAGTCCAGTCTTTCTGAACGGCACCTCTCATCAGAAGGAAGACCAAGGAACGAACGTTTGTCAGATTGGCAGACCGTAAAATACCTCGGGGCGAATTTGCGGCAAAATGGAGGCTAAGGATGAAATCCGCGTGCAGACCGATGCTGCTCGAACGCCTTATGCAGATCCGTCGCGAGTAGAAGGCATCTATTCGGTCGGTCCTCCTATGCATTTTCGAAAGCTGGCCTGCGCATAATAAAGGGAAGAAACTGGGTATCTGGCGACTACAGATTGCAAACCATTATTGAAGTGGTTTTCTCCCGAACGAGACCGCTCTTGTCAATTACATACCGATAGATCTAGGGTTATTGAGGAAAAACGACAGACTTTTTCCTGCCTTCATCGTCGATCGCCTGTCGGTTCAACGCTGCTAGCAGTGATCCGTTAGCAGCGAGCATCTGGAGGCGGCAAATAGGTCAGTTTAACTCCTGACCCAATGTGATCCGCCAACATGGGGTGCATATTGTAGCTCATATATACGGTCTCCATGGTTCAAAAAGAGTTGGTTGAATCCTCCAGATTTGCTTCGCAGATCGCTACGCGGGAGGTACACTCCGCGGCGAAAGAAATGACCACAGCCATAGCTAACTCAAGTAATCGTTGTCATTATGCACTGAATCTATAAGAATCCTTTACTAATAAACTACGCAGTTTTATCGGATCCGTGTTAATAGCTCGATTGTACGGTCCTCAATAGTGTCTTTTCTCAGATCCGGAACAGTGGATCACTGCTATATGGGCGGATGGACGCCTCATCGACCGGTTACAGTCCTGCTGAAATGAATGGGCACGCCCTGAATAAGACGTAATTCATCACATAACCTTCACAATATTCCTGTTCAAAAAGTATGAGCAACTATTGTAAGATCTCACACGCTGTGTTTTGCGACAGTTACATTGAATTTACTCATACAAAACTTGAAGGACGCTCAGTAGCATGTTTTTTTTAGTTGCACTTAATGCTTGGGTATTGATAATAGTGTACAGAGTTTGCAAGCAAGATCAATGAAGCGCACTGCCGCAAGTACAAAGATTTGCCTGGCAAAGAGAACGCATGTTGGTTGGTAGAACGAGAGCAATTAGCATCATGGAGAAAGCAGGCTGGGGCGGCGGAAGTTATTATGGTAGACAACATACTCTACCCTCCGTTATATTATTTTAAAGGCCTGATGAGGAATAATCAAAAGCGTACTTTCGCGAAATTCGACTTCTTAAACATGGAAATCATTAATTTCTTGACGAAAAAAGCACCCATAACCTGTCTCAAAGTCCGCTAATATATGAAACTACTGTACAAAGTGGTGCGAAATTATGCAGTTGTTAAAACAACATCCGAATACTAATTTTTAGGGATTTGCATGCGCTCACATGATGCGCATATAACTAACCGAATTTCAGACAAAATTAATGCGCAATTTTTTAACATTGTGTTTTGCGAAAAGATCACGGTAGTATTTTCTTGGAGAAGCAGTATTCCTGGCGCAAATGTTCCTAAGACATAACCGGGTCCCGATTGCGAGAAGATAACTTGGGGATAAATTGTGGTGATAAAATAAGACCCATTAATGTGGCGGAATTTTCGGTGATGAGTAGAAAGGAAAGTAGACTGCAGGTCGGATGTCCAAAAGCCAACGCAAAATATATCACGCTAGACCCAGATCGCCAGTTAGTTTATTAAAGACCTTCCCAATGGGAAAGAAACTGGGGCAACCGATCGACGGGTCGGAGGCAACAGCAGGTGTCTGAATTGCAAGCATTATCACTTTAAATAAGCGCAAGAGAAACAGCTAACGCCAAACCAGTGCAAAACTTCAAAGTATGACTTCCAGAAAGCGTTTTCTTTCAGTTTCCAGACACCGAAAGTGTATAGCTAGAAAAGGAAGCACTCCAATACCGAGCATGACACCAGATCACCGAAAAAAAGGTTGCAAAATAGTGAATCCATCACATTTTTCCATAGCAGAAGCCGACGAACTTGATTTCACATGAAAGAATAAATGTAAAATGTATAAAAACCCACAGGGGTGCAAAGGAAGGAGAAATAAGTAGTTTAAAATAAAAGGACAAAAACTGCCTGTTCGTTTATGTACACCGAGCAGAAGAGCCGAAGCCGTGTAAGCGAGCGTGTATCACAGAAATAAGCCCAGACTTCCTCTAATCCGATCAACGTAAGAGAGCAAGTTCTGCTTGCTCAGCCATTTTATGTCGCTTATCTTCTTGATTCCGCAGGTAGGCATCGAACAGGGCACGGGCTCGATTGACAATACTAATGTGGTTATGCTGTCTGGTCATCTGTTGGAAAATATGAAACAGGTCACTGGCCTCATTCACCTCCGTCAAAATGCGCTCCCGATATTCCAGGAGCATGGAGACGCAAATGAATAGAAGGAAGGGGTTGCCACGGCCCAGCTGGTCTGGCGGCGGCAGTTCCACGACCCAGTCCTTCATGTGTATAGGATCTCCCTCATTGGTCGAGGACCAGCGTCGCCCACGCTGTTCTATCGCAGATGTCCTGTTCTGCACCCCATTGGGTACTCCAGACGATTTTGAGGTCTGGTCAAGCTGGTCGCTCAAAGAGTCTTCGGAAGGGGCAAGATTAGTATCGATACCGGTATGGTGGGAAAACGGAGACGGTGGAGTATAGGTAAACTCGGTACCAATGAGGTTGTTTATGAGCTTAAGATCAGATGGGCAGTAGGCGGCGGTCGTCTTGCCATATGCCGGGGTTGGTAGCGGTTTTGGGGCTAGGAAGACGGATGCTGCATCCTCCGAGAGTACAAAGTAGTCCCTCGAGGTAGAGCTACTGGCAGGCTGCTCTGGCAACCCAGCCTGACTGGCGATTAAGTTTAGAGAGGCCCACTGCACCTCTAGGACATAAAGGGCATCTTCGAAGGCGAATTCGCGAACCAGCTCGAGGAGGAGCCAACGCTCGGTAAAGAACATGTTGCCGAGGTTGTGCAGCCGCAAAAACTGAGCCAGTTCCCAGTCAGTGAAGACGAGGAGGTCGTGCAAGTGCTGCATCTGCACAAGGGTGAGAAGTTGGTTTTGTGGACAAAACGTTTTACCCAGCCGCTGCATCAACGCGCAGAAGCAAATGTACGCAGCGCCTTCATTGTCCTGCACGAAGAGGAGTGGGCTGGCTAGGTTGGACATGCCTAAACGAATGAAAATAAACGGCACTGAAGTTTATGTTTTGGAAAAAAAATAGACCAACTCGACAGTAAAAGTGAAATAAGGCGCGTGTGATTTGCGTGCCTGTAGGGCTGAATGCAGGATTTAGCTTTTAGCTGGAACCCTCACAAGCGACCAAAATCAATAGTAGGGACGTAAAACTTAAAAAGTCACTTGCCGTATTTAGTCACTCATATCGCAAACCCTAACATGACGGCAAACATCCAGTTAGTCACTGAGTTTAAGGTTCTGTAACTTGAGCTTGTGGCTTGAACTTACGCAACCGCCTGCTGTCAGGCAGGTGTCGGTTACACCGCACGGAAGCACATTCGATGCCTGACCGGAGAGTTAAGGCTGGGGTCAGCGGAACATGCGGGCTTTATGAGTAGCCACAGAGGCCTATGTGGAGCTGATGCACCACCAACGTTACAATACAGACTAACAAGTGAGACTTCACTTTAAAGCGTAAACAAGAATAATAGAATGTATGATAACTGAACCGCAGACCGAAACCTGCTCAGGCAGGCGCAGTGACACCCATGGTTCACAATCTTTCTAAAAGGCTGAGTGATACTACAGTCAACAGTGTACGGAGATAACACCGAATTAACAGATTTGCAAAAGCACGGAAAAACAATAAGATAGTTATAAAATAAATTTTGGAATAAGAGATTAAACACCAGTAAAAACCGGGAAGTTTCACGTTGTAAACTATTTTAAGTAAATGTTGTACAGTGAGGAAGCAGTAGCAGTAGTAAGTTTGGCATTAGGTCCGCACGGCCAGACAAAGTTTTCTGCTCAAGCGCTGGTTTTGTCAGTTCCACATTCCTCGTAGCATATATATATATAGTAAAAGTCGTGAGTATTCAGAAGAAGGAAGGGTTTCCATCAAAAAGAAAATAAATATATTAGGCAGAAGTTTTAAACTCATGGTCGAATCCATCATCACAGTGGCAACTTCTACACTTTGCTGTCTAAGTCTACTTAGTGGGCGTATGCAGTGTCAACTGGTGCCAACTGCGAAATGTCATCCAGTCCACCGCCCTCGATGTACTCGGACGCGCACACCGTCGACACCAGGACTGGTTTGACGACAATGACGCCGACATCAGCAACTTACTCGCGGAGAAGAATAGACTACACAAAGCCTACATGGACCTTCGGACTGACGCCACCAAAGCAGCCTTTTTCAGATGCCGGCGCCTTGTACAACAACGGCTGCGGGAGATGCAGGATGCCTGGATGATCCGAAAGGCTGAGGAAATCCAGGGGTATGCGGACCGCAATGAAATGAAAAACTTTTTCAAAGCCATCAAGGCCATCTACGGCCCGTGTATCAAGGGGTCCGCACCGCTGCTTAGCTCTGACGGCACAGCACTGCTGACAGAGAAATCGCAAATTCTGAAGCGCTGGGCCGAGCACTTCAAAAATGTCCTTAATTGCTCATCAGCCATCTCCGATGCTGCCATTGACCGGCTCCCTCAAGTGGACACGAACAATGACCTGGATCTGCCGCCTTCCCTACCGGAAACCATCCGGGCCGTGCAGCAGATTTCCAGCGGTAAAGCACCGGGATCCGACGCAATCCCACCAGAAGTCTACAAGCACGGTGGGCCCCGGCTGATGGCAGAACTCACAACACTCTTCCAGGAGATGTGGCGCCAAGGACAAGTTCCTCAGGATTTCAAAGACGCGACCATCGTCCATCTCTACAAACGGAAGGGGAACCGGCAACTCTGTGATAATCACAGAGGCATCTCGTTGCTCAACATCACCGGGAAGATCTTCGCCCGTATCCTTCTCAATCGTCTTAACGGTCACCTAGAGCAGGGCCTGCTCCCGGAAAGCCAATGTGGCTTCCGCCGACACCGCGGAACAACCGATATGATCTTTGCCGTCCGCCAGCTACAAGAGAAGTGTCAGGAGATGCGAACTCACCTATACTCTACCTTCGTGGATCTAACGAAAGCCTTTGACACGGTGAATCGTGACGGACTGTGGAAAGTCATGCAGAAATTCGGCTGTCCTAAGCGGTTCACGCACATGGTGAGTCAGCTTCATGACGGGATGACGGCGCGCGTCACTGACAACGGGACGGTATCCGAAGCATTCGCAGTGACCAACGGAGTGAAGCAGGGCTGCGTACTGGCCCCCACCCTCTTCAGTCTAATGTTCTCGGCTATGCTGATGGACGCCTACCGTGATGAGCAGCCTGGTATCCGCATCACCTACAGAACTGACGGGCACCTTCTCAACAGTCGGCGTATGCAGGCTCCAACGCGCGTGTCTACGACTACAGTCCATGACTTGCTCTTCGCGGACGACTGCGCCCTTAACACCGTGACGGAGGAGGACATGCAAAGGAGCATGGACCTCTTCGCCGAAGGCTACGCCGATTTCGGATTAACAATCAGTACAGCCAAAAGGGTTGTCATGCACCAGCCACCACCCAGCACGGAATACAATGCTCCTCGAATCAATGTCAACGGTGCTCAACTCAAAAACGTGGAAACCTTCGCTTATCTAGGAAGCACGATGTCGCGCAACACGAGAATCGATGACGAGGTTGCCCAACGGATCTCCAAAGCTAGTAAGGCCTTCGGCCGGCTGCAGGCCTCCGTGTGGAATCGCCACGGTATTCACCTGAACACCAAACTGAAGATGTACAAGGCAGTCATCTTGACGACACTCCTTTACGGAGCGGAAACCTGAACCGTCTACTCGAACCAAGCCAGGAAGCTGAATCACTTTTATCTCAGCTGCCTCCACAGAATACTGAAGCTGAGATGGCAAGACAGGATCCCGGACACGGAAGTCCTGGAGCGGACCGGAATCCTCAGCATCCATGCCATGCTGAGGCAAGTGCAACTGCGATGGAGCGGCCACTTGGTAAGAATGGACGACGAGCGACTACCCAAACGACTTTTCTACGGAGATGTCGCTACGGGTTCTCGCCGGCAGGGAGGTCAAAAATGACGCTACAAGGACACTTTGAAGAAATCGCTGAAGCAACTGTAAATCAACTCGGCGACCTGGGAGGACCTCGCCCAGGAGAGACCGGCATAGAGAAGATCAGTGAAGACTGGTTCAGCAATCTATGAGGCCAACCGGATCGCCGCCGCCAAGGCCAAAAGAGCGGCACGAAAGTCACCAGCGCCCCGGACCAACACCGCCAATGCCCAGGCCCTGCCAACATGCCCGCGCTGTCAACGCATCTTCCGCGCGCGAATCGGCCTGGTTGGACATCTTCGGACGCAATGCACCAACAATCCGACAATTCCAAATTCTACGTCAAATTCTGCCAACCCTCCTTCAGACTCCCCCACCCTCACTCCTGGCAACAATTCCATTACTCCCACCATCATAGAGACCACATCCATCTACTCATCGCCTGTAACCCCCACCACCGCCTTCGCCTTCACTACCACCACCATCAGCGATGGGGAATCTCTCCTAAGCTGTACTCAATGCGAGAGCACATTCACCTCACGCATCGGCCTGGTCGATCACTTGCGAATACATCGTACAAAGACCGGTGAGCCAGTGCCAGGAACACCATCACACAGCAGAGATCGTTGCCTCCACTGCCCTCACTGTCCTCGCGCATTCACTCATCGCATGGGCCTATTCGGTCACATACGCATCCATGACAGCGGAATACACCACAATGCCGACAACACCGATACACCATGCACACCCTCCGCTCCTGCCATTCTTAGCACCCCTGAAACCCCCACTACCATGAATGACATCCCCCCAGCCTCTACCGATTTCTCCTGCCCACACTGCGCCCGCACCTTCAACTCACGCATCGGCCTGGTCGGTCACTTGCGAATCCATCGCACGGAGGCTGGTGAACCAGTGCCTGGGGCTCCGACATACAGTGGACGCGCCCGCCTTCACTGCCCTCACTGCTCCCGCACATTTACACACCGCATGGGCCTATTAGGACACATGCGCCTCCTTGACAACCTCCGGTAAACCACCGGAGGCTAAGCTATATCAGCGCACACTACCTACACCAATACATCGACAACACCCTCACAATCACCATTTACCAGAGTATATCACGGTTTCCTAGAAACCGTGGCTGGGACGTCTGCCAATCTGACGCTTCCACCAGACCACGCCGTCGGCTCAGTGTATGTGCTGTGTGTGTCGAGTGGATGACCAGTGGACTGGGAGTCAGACGGCGATGGCTGCTCCAGATCCCCTGAGTTTGTGAATCCTGGTGTGTGCGTTATGGGGGCCAGGTCGTGCTGTGGCGCGCGAAGACGGGTACGCCGATCCGTCAGCCAATGCACCCACTCCCACATAAGGCAACTGACCGGCTCCGACAGTAGTCTGACTGTGGGGGTAGGGGAGAGAGTGAGGTCGACAGCTCAGCGCATATTCCTCACTATAAACAATCTGACGCGCTTGAAACTATCACGGTGCGCTAAAAGCCGTGGCTTGGAAGGTTGCCAACTGACGGGATAACTCGGACCGCGTGGTCAGCCCAATGTGTGTTTTGTGTGGAGTGGCTGACTGGCGGACTGAGAGTCAGGCTGCAATGGCTCCTTCTTAATGTGGTCTTTATGGCACCCCCACTCTGTGGGATCCGAGCCAGGTGTTGTGGCACGCCCAGGGGTGGCTCCGGCCGCGCCAGCCACCTGTTCCCTCTCCCATCTCCAGTTTTCTTGACTGTGTCATGAGACCGGGCTCAGGTGGGGGAGGAGAAGAGAGTGCGGTAACGTTGAGTGCCGCGATTGGAAGGTTGCCAACTGCCAATTACACTCAGACCTCGCAGTTAGTCCAATGTGTGTTGTGTGGAGTGGCTGACTGGTGGTCTGAGAGTCAGGCTGCGATGGATCCTTCTTAACGTGACCTCTGGCTATCTCACACATGTGAGATGTAAGCCGTTCAACCCCCTGTTGTGTGAAATCCTGGTGCTTGTGTTTGGCGGGCCAGGTCGTGTACGTAGTACACGTAGATGAGGTCACCAGCAGCTGCGCCCGCTTCCGCATCAGACAACTGACCGGCTCGGACAGTGGTCTGATTGTTGGGGTGGGGGAGAGAGTGAGGTCGAAAGCTCAGCGTATTTTCCTCACTATAAACAATCTGACGCGCTTGAAACTATCACGGTGCGCTAAAAGCCGTAGCTTGGAAGGTTGCCAACTGACGGGATAACTCGGATCGCGTGGTCAGCCCAATGTGTGTTTTGTGTGGAGTGGCTGACTGGCGGACTGAGAGTCAGGTTGCAATGGCTCCTTCTTAATGTGGCCTTTATGGCACTCCCACTCCGTGGGATCCGAGCCAGGTATGGTGGCACGCCCAGGGCGGCTCCGGCCGCGCCAGCCCCCTGCGCCCTCTCCCATCTCCGGTCTTCTTGACTCTGTCTTGACACCGGGCTCTGGTGGGGGAGGAGGAGAGAGGTGCGGTAGCTGCAGCGCAAGGCTACTATCACTTAAAACTAATTCACGCGCAAGTCACCGTCCCTGCTCCACCCTTCCATGGAGCATACGGTGGACATCGTCGAAATCGACGGTCGAACTGCCATGCAGTTAGATGATGTGTGCAACACCTGGAGCGGTAGTTGTCATGGTCGCCTACTGACTACGAAAGTACTATTCAAGTTTTATACAAAAATTGCATTTTCACAGGGAACATCCAAACTTTTCGCCAGTGAAAATGCTAAGCGAAAATAACGTCTTTTTAAGAATTTGGCAGTCCCCTTCAAAAAAGTTTCATAAATGCTTTTATATCGCACCAAATACGACTTCAAAAATGAGACACTTTCTCTACGTACAGGAGCGGTAGTCAAAGGCTAACACCAAAGACGACGTTCCGTTATTGATATATATTTAAGAATGAAAAGAGAGGACAAGATCCCAAGAATATGAAAAATTAAAACAGAATGAGACTTAAATCGGAAAAATAAGCGAACCTTGGTGGTAACCGATACTCGGATGGTAGATTGCATAGGTGGCCAGAATGTCGAAGAGTTGACGAATTTTCGAACTGTCCGATTCGGGCGAATAGAAACGATGGCCTGCAGGGTGAAAATTGCTTCGCCGTGATTTTCATTATTGAAGAGTAACAATAACATAAGAACGAGAAAATACTCGCGAATACAAATGATCAAGCTTCGCACACTAACTATTGATGCCCTATACAGAACCTCTGACCCCTCGTAGACCGATATACTAAGGTGGAAGAGCCGATTGCCTAAAACAGTATATTTTTCATCTGGGTCTTCAAACCGGTTCCTCCGGCGCGTGGTTTTGGGCCACTGGCCAGCTGAAGCGATCTTTTTAGCAGTCACTGGGTTGCATTTGCCAACCTAACTGCGAAGCGATCGATGTGCAGGTACGTGTTCGGCAGATGGGTTTGAAGACGTTAAATCTGCCTGCAACATCTCGACCACCTCAAGAGGGTCCCTGCTGGTAACTAGTCAAAAATCCGTCCAATAGTCGAACTGCCCTCTGAGGTGCACGCAACTGAGTCAATGGCTTTTGTCTAGTCCGGAGCAGTCAGTGGAATGAATACAGAAGGCAACACTCAGCAGGTTATGCGGCCTTGATCAGTTCTTGATTAGCATGATTTTACGGTGAATTTCAGTCAACGGCTGTAGTGTAGGGCCGAGATTTATGTCGTCAAAACGCGCATGGTCAATGGTTCCGGAGGCGTCTGTAATCAAAGCCAGTGCATGCTACCTCTCTAGGCCCAGTTCCTACTGCAATGTATAGAATCCATCTATTCTGATGGAGTAAGTTGATTGCTCAGGCAGGATTTCCTAAACGATCAATCTAGAATCCGCCAAATGATGACCAGGCGCACATAATTAGTACGGGGATTAAAATAGGTTTATTGATTTGGCACTGCTTGGGCCGATTTGAATAATCCATTTGACTCATTAGTAAAGATGCCTCGTAGGGTCGCCTCAACAGGACATGGGAAAACGAACCGTCTGCAATACATGTGGCTTTGTGCCAAATTCTAAGGAAATTATGTTTAGGATCACGGGGAGGGATAGGGTTGAGTCAAGTGTAAGGTTTAAGTTTGAGTTTAAGGTTGGCATCGGGGTTAGGGTCATGATGAGGCTACGGATTAAGGGTATTGTCGTAACTGTAGGGTTTGGGTTTAAGGATGGGACTAGGATTAATATAAAGGCGACAGTTTGGTTTTATTTTAGGGTTATTGTTAGCATTAAGACACGGGTTTATTTACCCTT
The DNA here is from genome assembly GCA_017591395.1 of Schistocephalus solidus. NCBI lineage: Eukaryota > Metazoa > Platyhelminthes > Cestoda > Diphyllobothriidea > Diphyllobothriidae > Schistocephalus > Schistocephalus solidus. The sequence goes on along the minus strand of WEDG01010296.1, from coordinate 37,616 downwards.
CCTGAAATTTACCGACACGTATTTTAAGCGGGCGGAGCAGTTCCTATTCCCGTTTCTTTTTAAGACGGCCACACAAGGCGTCCCTCCAGACCCAGTAACATCCGGTACTGGCTTGCGGCAAGGTCTTTCGCATCTGGCGATGAGGAAACGCGATCAGACGGATAGTGAGTTGGGGTCACTTTGATTTCTGGAGTGCAATAATGTTGGGCTCTTTACCGGTGCAGGACTCCCGTGCAATTTTTATTGTGCATTAGCGCCACGTGGTTATTACGAAGGCTGATAATATGTTTTGCATTTACGATAGTTCTAGATGCTGTCGCTACCAGATCACCGATTGGTTGTCTGCTGTGGATAATATCAAGGATGTCAGTCCCCGACCTGATTTTTCCGCTGTGAACGAGATAGTGGGACAGGTAAGATACAAGGAATCATATAATGTGCGTGAATAATTTCCGCTAACAGTATCGCCCAAAACCGGAGCGACGACCGGCTAGAATAAACCAATATCTCTTGCGACCGACTCAGATGAGATTCCTCGGATGCTTGTAAACTAGCAATACCAATATGACAGCTGGGCCCTCGATATTTCAACGGAGAAACACAGCTGCTTGTCCATGGCTGTCACTTAGACGAAATCGTGAGTTTGCTGTATTCTATAATTGGTAGACGGTTCCATACTGCTGCATAATAAAACGGATCAAATGAAAAACGGTAAATCAATGGAAAAATATCTTTGCAAAGTGTTCTATGCATACCATATGACAACTCGGCAAAATCATTTCACCAGAAACAAGAACCAACGCACCACACAATCTTGAGTTTTCTCGGCGACCATTCAACAGAAAATAAAGATCGAAAACTAAATACCTCACCTGCACCTAAAAGCGTGCGCTTAACTTTCCAGAAGAATAACATCATGATGGACTCCGTACGGTAAAAAATCACGGGGCCTTTACTAGTCAACTGAAAGACTACATCAGCTCTGGTGAGAAAAATAAAGTAGGGCGCAAAAGGTTGTCCCTAAACCAGTGAAAATGAACCATACGCTGGAATCAACACAAACTGAAAACTGTCTGAGATAAACTGCTGAACCGTAGTCCTGTTTATCAGGTCATTACTCAAGAAAGTTCCTTGGTATAAAAGGGGAGACTAAAAAACTTTATCCAACATAGATCCGGTTAACAAGATTTCAACTTGTGCAGCATTGAGTGGATCCAAACACAGTATGTGCTTTATATGCAAGCGGATACTTTTGCAATATCGACAGAACATTCGTCCAGCCTAAACAGGCTCCTCTTGAGGATAGGGGAGGGAGAGCGGCGGTTAAATTGCACAGTTAAGGCGCAACAATGTGACAGCTCCCGCGCAAATTCGCACAGATATAGTGCGACGCCCTCTGAAGTATAAATATTATCGTCTGGAATTATGGTCAGATGCAATAGGTTGGGGTGAGCTTCCGACACAAACAAAATATAAGTACTGAAGCATCGTGTGATTTACATGTAGTTTTATAGTATCGAGTGGCGAGGGCTACGGTTTGGAGGCTGTCAAATGAGCAACAAAATTTAACCAAGTCTCTTATTTAAATTTCGGTAGACTTTTCATAACTTTTTTGGAAAAAGTAGTTTCGGGTAAGCTTTAAATGGATGCGAACAGGTAGCTGAAATAAGGTGCATTATTTTATGACATTGTGGGCAGAGCTGCAACAAAAAACCAGACGAGCTTAGCTTAAAAAAGAGAAAAATGGCAGACAGAGAGGGTAAGCATGACATGAAAACATTGTTATAGGCAAGAAAATTGCAAAATTGTCAGGTCAAAATATTTCCCTAAACCAAACGAAGCACGATAGCGGGAAGAAGAAAGCACCTAATTTCCTAAGCCGTCAACATTTCTGTTAGCATTTGGTCTATAATATCCTCTCTAAACAAGTTAGTTGACTCGTCGAGGAAGTCTTCTACGTTGTGCTGCGTGCAATGTATAACAACAAATGCGCCATGAAAAACCAAGTTATGCAGCAGGGCAACCGGTTACCAAACCGTCACTGTAGCCAAATAGCTCATTTTCTGTGCATAGGTCTAACGACTATTAGCTATATTAGCGGTTGTATTACGAGTTTTGCATCTTGCCAATGTCTGCTATAGTTAAAAGAACACACTAACTTACCAAAAATATGTGAATTACGGAAAAAAATATTGTAGGATTTGCCAAGGTGAAATGTTTTCTAAATGGGTGAAATTTCGGTTTAAAAGAGCAAAATTAAGAAAAAAAAATAGCTGAATATGATGAGACTAAGTTGAGCCGGAACTCACTGCGATCTGTACGGACAACATCGACGCTGGCAAGCGAAATCGTTTGAAGTTGCGCCTGGGTGAGTCGGCCCTCTTTGTAAGCGTGTTTCCAGGCCTCCTTTATGTACTGGTATTTGGCAATTTTATCGGTTATCAAGGCGATCCTCTCGCGACCCGTCATCTCTGAAGGATAGACGTTGAGTAGAATGCGCCAAACGACCTTGCGAAGACTGGGTTCCACACCGCCCAGGTAGACGCCCTGGCTGGAGAGAAATAGCAGAACAGACTGAGTCACAAAAATGGGCTGCAAACGCTAAAATATTAATCAATCACGCGTTTATAAAACATGTTCATCAGTACGCTCTTTCACTGACATGATATGTATACTGCAGTACACAGAAGGTAAACGTGGCGAGTGCGATTACTACAAGGTCCTACTACAGTGACTGGTAATATGGCGCATTTTAGTTTAAAAAAGCACATTATACGCTTCCATTGGGAGTTTCATGAATAAAAATCACACGGCAATCTTTAAAATACTAACAATCACGAAACAACTGGCAAAGAAGGCTTACGACTTTAAGCAATGCCTCGCTGAAGATGCAGTTGCCGTCGAGTGACTTTGTCTCATGGTAACAGCAGCGGCAGTAATTTAACGCATCAAGTGGCCTAGCCCTCCATAAACGTTTGTGGACGTACTACAAGGTGCTTAAAAATATGACAAGTTGGCAATATCCCTTCGCACAATGAATGCGGATTGATCGCATGCTGCTCCCTGTTATAAAACGCATGGCATTAGCGACCAAAAAGGCCTATTGAGAAAAAAGGTTACATTTTGCGACTTTGTCCTACACAGCGACACCAAATAGAACTACGAAGTCCGTCGCACACAGTAGGGACAGCACATTTGAAAGCCTTTTGACCTTCTACGGAATGATTCGGTGGGGTACACAAGGTTGAATGAAACGGAGTACACGCGATCGCTGTGAAAGAAAATTTATTCGTTTGACGTTTCAGCTTTACACTTGAGCCCATTATCGTACAAAATACCCGTATCTGGTGCTGTCTTCAATTATGGGTTTGCGTGTGAATCCGAAAGGTCAAACAAATAAAATTATTGTCCAAGCAATTGCGTGTACTCCTTTTTCAATTACTTTCTGGAACTCGCATTTTCGCTGGTATCAGCAAGGTTGAATATCAAGTGCAAGGAGGTTTACTAAACTGGTAGTCCGCTCGACCACACAAACGGGCCGAGCTGCTGTTGCGCTGAAGTAAAACTTGCACCGAATAGTTTAACCTGCCTAAGGTGAGCCTGTCTGAGTTTTTACACTGTCGCAAAGCATGAGTGTGATGCAACCAAGAGTTCGATAGTAGAACACTACCTGACAGTAAACGAAGTCGGGTATTGAGGCATGAATCGAATCAAAATGCTGAAAATGTTTAAAAAAGTGAGTCAAAAGAATCTTCTCCGAGAGGATTATTCAACTATTGGTATCCGAGGTATTTTCGCTCTAAGTACTTTGAAGTTGTATATGTCACTTCCCCTTCAGAGGAAATTGTGAAATTCTGAATCTTGCATGAAGCCAAAGTAGTGTCTGCCTTCAGGGTCTTCAGCTCAACGACAAACTGGACTAGGGTTCCAACTTCGGTTCTTCACTGTGTTAAAGTTAGATGCTTGACTTTTTCAAGTGGGTTTTTAGAGCAGGTAGAGACCCCACAGCTTTTTATCTATATCATTTGCAGCTGGTGAGAACTAGCCCTTGCACATCTCACAATTGTTTCAAGCCACCCCTGATACGGGTGCCTGTGCAGAGGGAGATTTTTGATTTAACAACCTTGTGGATTTAAACACGGGCTAATTCAATTCAGACAACATTTAGATGTACTTACCAGAGTTCATTGAACTGAACGATTCGTCCTAGATTGTCCATATACCGTCGTAGTTCTGTATCAGACAAAGGAGGTCGCGGAGATCCGAGACAACCCTTTAAACCTGATAAGGTAAATAAGAACGTAGTTCAGCCGAATAAAAAAAATAACAGCATCGCTGAGAAAGATTTACAGGCGACATGAGCATGATGTGTAAATCGGAGCAAAGTAGAAAACATTGAAGGAGTTTCATGGGGAATTCAACTTCAAAAATGAAGCTCCCATGATTGCAATTTTACTATACAAACTATAACCCCTTACTACTACTACTACTGCTACTACTGCTGCTGCTACTATTATTACACCTACTGGAAAACAGATCTTGCACGTAGGTCTTCTTGTTTTTGAATTGGACTTAATACTCACATTCTTGGAACTTTAAGTGCACATGGACGCGGAGGCAAAAAGCAACGCTCTCAAGGTATGTGTTAGTAAGTACAGTTAGAGTATATTTTAAAAAAACGTTTGTGAAAGGCATTCAAAGCTTCGCCGTTGTATGACACAAAAGTCTGTAGACAGGTGTGTATGCAACGAAGTGAACGATCAGCAAGTGCAAAGACGTTTGCGAAAGGCGTCAAATGCATGAGAGGAAAAACAATCAATTGTGCATGGACAGCAGCAAGAACGGAATATGCGACACCCCTCAGAGAACAAAGGATAAGTCAGCGTGTAATATGCGACCGTGTTACATGTGAACTTAAACCTAACTTAATCCATTGTGTTCTTCGGGGTATGCATTCGTTGCCGAGTTAGTAGGGTCGCACAATATTGCGTTGGCCGTAGGAGGACCGAAATATCGGGTCAAATTGAAACTTTTCAAGAAGCAAATATAAGGACGTCCCATTACTTTCAAAAAGCACCAGTTTTACCGTGGTAATGAAAGATCGGGCACTGCCGGCTTAATTCTTGTCCCCGTCGAGGGTCCATAGAAAGTAGGTCAGGTCAGGTAGGAATTACATCGTGCATAGTGGCCGGCGTGACAAAGACACCGGGTCTCGTAAGCCATGTCGGAGCAAAAAAACTATTGCGCGACCATACAGGCCCAACAACGAATGCTAACATTGGATAGGGTTAGGGTTAGGTTGGCGTTCTTCTTTACTTCATGTAACCCCACCCAGAAAGCCCCTATTACCACCGACCGTGTATTACACACTGACCTATCCTTTCTTCTCTGAGTGGGCTTCTCTGAGCAAATAGTTCTAACACACCCGGAGAAATTGTCAGAGTCGGCACAGTTATATAAATCCTGCATTCCAAGGTGATATAATAAAAAAACGCTCTTCAGAAAAACCGAGCTGTGCTCGTAAATGTTCAAGTTGGTGACACAAACCCGTTGTCAGACGAAATAAACACAATAGAAAGTGAGATTGTTGGAATGGACCATTGGTTGCGACAGGACAGACAAACAATTTATGAGAGGGGTGGGCAAATAATTGCGGTAGTTGTTGGGGCGGGGGAAGGGAAGAACTATTATGTATCCTAATGTTGGAAGAGGAGGAGGAGGAGGAGGAGGAGGAGGAGGAGAAGGCGAATAACGATTCAGTGGGACTGCGGACACCTGGGCTACTGATAGTTGATGCGAGATGGGCGCAGTAGGTCAGTGCGCCAATGTCCGAGGAATTTAGGGGTTCAGTTGTGGCTCGCCATATCTGAGAGAAGGGATGTCGAGACCGTAAGATTCAAACTTGCCGAGCATGGATTAGGAACTGCTGCCATGGGGTGGACGCAATTTATATAGGATGGTAACAGGGCGCTCATAGAACGCGTTACGGGACACCCTCGTCATACTGTGCCTTGGGGCTCACTCTCGAGCCCCGCCAGCAGACATACAGAGGTTAGTAACACGGGCAAAATGACATTATCGACACTGAAAAGGAACACATGGATGGCCAGTTCAGACTTATTGGCAGTTATTAGCTTGTCCTACCCAACTCCAGGTGATGCCCCGCCCGAGAATCAAAAGTAGCGATATTGTGGCGCTCGTCGATCGGGTTACTGGACATGCTACTGGGGCTGAATCCAAACCCGGATGGAGTGAAACATTCAATGACCAAACCTGACCGAAACTGATGCAATCCCCACCTGGGGCTGGGTATGACTGGCTGATGACAGCTAATAAGCCATAAATGATCATTCCGGTCTTGTTAGTCTTTGCCGGTATCCCATTATAAGATTTGATTTAAGATTAGGGAACGAAAATAAATGCGCTGTCTGGGATTTTGTGCAACGTTACCTCTAGTACCAGGGAAAATCCCATTCCCAACTATGCTTGCTGAAGTAGCTTAGGATCTAGATCATGCTGGTCATTCCGTATCTACATGTACGCAAAAAATAGAATTTAGGAAGTCATGGAATTCTGAACGATTCCGTTTGATAAGGACGAAGATAGAGTTGTAGTATCGAGTCCAAAATCTTGGCCAGGAAATTTTCCAAACTTACATCCTCGAAAAGTGCTGTAGGTAGTTCCTAAAGAACATTTGAAGTAGAGACTGGAAGTGAAGCAGGTTTACTATAGATATTTCGAACGACCTGATAATTGCTGTGAACGTAAGAGTTGAAGGTCCGATTAGCTGCAGTCAGGAGCAAGTCGAAGTTGGTTAGTCAGAAATGGGGGGTGGGGAGGGAGGCGGACTTAACAGGAAGTTCAGCGAAAAAGTCAGCTGGTCAGTTCTGAGGAAGGAGGAGGGAGCTAGACATCAGGGTTTTGCTCCAGTAATTGTAGGGGAGGTGAAAAGGAGAGGAGAGAGAGAGAGAGAGAGAGAGAGAGAGAGAGAGAGAGAGAGAGAGAGAGAGAGAGAGAGAGAGAGAGAGAGAGAGAGAGAGAGAGAGAGAGAGAGAGAGAGAGAGAGAGAGAGAGAGATGTCCCTCGATAGTCAAATATTTTTATGGAACCAACATAAGAGTATTGGCCCCTTAGAAGAATGGGAAGGTGGAATCTTATCGTAGGGAGGGAATCGTCATACTCCGAGGAGAGTAGGAATCGGTGAAGGTTGAAAATTGTAGCTTGCGCAGCATCAAACCTCTCCCATCAGAGATTGGCGGCGGCAGAGCAGCGTCAAAACTACCTTAGACGAACTGGGACGTAGTGGCTGACCTGGTACAAGGTTTCTTTCTACACGTACCCTGCTATAGAGGCCCGCCTACTTTGTAAAATCAAGACATAACACGAAGTCAGTTTCACTGGGTCGGTTGTCACTTTAAGCGAAATCTGGGTGTTTGTGTCCTCTGATTTCACCACAGCGTAGGATATCAAGAGATAAGAGCTGGACAAAGGACGGGAATCAGATGGGGCGTGAACATCTCATGCAGCTAGGCATCTGATACGACTAAAAAAGCGATTACAACCCATATGCACCCAAGGACCTAGCATTAGATTGCAGAATACGGTCAGCGTCGATTCGTGGTTATGTGAATGCCGGAGCGTATCAAGTAAGGGCAGGATGTTGTAAGCACAGCCTCAAAAAGTATACAGATTAAGGCTTGCCAAAAGTTACATAATAAACGACTTGAATCATAATACTTTTCGAGACAACATTCAGCAAATACAAATACTTGATACCGATTTATTTCTCGAATATTACTTTATTTTGCGTTGACAACAGCGGATGGAAAAAATAACGCAACCTTTTGAAAGATGTCTGGAAAAATAAGAAACGGAAGCCCTACATGCCGCTTTGCACGGACCACTACAAGCTCAGTTTCAATGAGCATCCGGAAACAAATTTAAGGAGTCTACTCCAGACTCCTTAAATGTTAGATTGTTCATTAAGACCAGGGCTAATAAAAGCTTAGTCAGGGTTCAAATTTCAGTGAATCAGGCTAACACGCCTGTGGTGAAAAGAAAAAATGAGGACCAACACGCCAGTGATGACTGTTTCGCATTTGTTTGTCGCAGAAATCCTTTGTACAACCTTGATAGCGCAGAAACAGCAAAGTAATAGGACCCGGACTGTTCCAAAAGAGGTTCGCAGGTAAAAGCTTACTCAGTTAAATGTAAATGCATGGTTTAGACAATTACCTATAGCCTTTTCAATAGAAGTAACGGTTTTTCCGACTTGTTGGGAGATACTCTGAAGAATGGGAACATTGGCTAGAGACCGAAGTCCGGCAGTGAGTCCAGGTGGAAATGAAGATGGAGGCTCAGATGCACGCTTAGAGACTTCACGGCGATCTGCGGTCAGTTCACCAGGTCCGACTATATCCCAGTCGTCTGAATTAATACCATATGCAAAATACAGACGTTTTTAATAATAAAAAAACACGATCGAGATAGGCTAGAAAGGTGTGGTTGCACGAATTGTAGCGAAGACAAACCTTAAACTAAGCGGTTAGTAAAACGTTAAAAGACCAATAGAACCTCCTTCTAGGAAACAAGAAAGGTCTCCAGCAAAGGATTGTTCGTTCTGTACTTTTGAAGTAGCATGCTTAACTAAAGTTGAATGGAAGCGTGCTAAAATGGTACACGAGCAGTGTTGAAAACTTGCAGTCAAGCATTAAAGTCCATTGGTTTTTGGTTAAATAGACAGTAATTAACCCGAATGCAGACACAGTAGACAAAAATATGTGTCGGCGGCAGACCTCGTCTTGCATCATAAAACAACCCGCTAGATAATAGACATCTAGGAAATGTAAGCAAATATCGTGATTGGAAACTTTCCAATGTCAAGTCGCATACTGCATCCCATTTGCCTATTTTTTACGCAAATTTTAGTAGTTGGCTTAAGGCTTTTCACTGATAATATAAAAGGAAAATCGATAGTTCATGTGCTCCAGCGTGTGACTTGGCTGCAGAAAACCCCGACGTCACTCTTGTGCGTATATAACCCTCATTATACACTTTGGTGCACAACGCTGTTTCATCTGGGGAATTTTAACAACCTTACGCAGAAGGTTGTAAGTGATAAGTATATGGCCCAATTGTTAGGTAAAGCATGGCCTAAATGAATGTCAGATTTTTAAAAAATGATCTCCCAACCAGACTAACCATCCGGTTTGGTTTTGGCTTCAATAAAAAGCCGGAGGGTATGATCGGAAGACGCGAAAATAGCAGCATCAAGATCAAGGTCTGTTTGTAGAGGTAGAAGGCTTTGTTCGCCGTACTTGTCCATCACCAGATAGCTGATTTTGAAATCCCTAAGGTTGGCAAAAAGAGCAAACAGAACACTGAGCGAAAAGCAGGAATTCCGACGTTTTTGAAGATTTTCACGTGACAATTTCTTCAATAAAGTTATGTCAGGATCAGGGTAACAATCGATGATGATAACTTAATGAATATGAATGACCCAGAAGCACTCGCTGTATAAAGTATTACTGATCGACAAAATATTAAGAGCAAACAGGAGTGCGAAAAGAAGCAAGGTAGAGGCAAACATTAAGGGAACAGGCATAGTAACCTTATCCAGAAACGGCTTGAAAGGTTTAATGCGACTGCAGAGTAACTAATGCGATTTGTTGGACGCAAGCCCTCGATTGGCAGATTTATTTACTTTCACGATGACGGATCGGAGTTTGAAAAAGCCTAAAAACGCCTCGAACCGTTTTCAAAACAGGAAAACAGTCTGTATAAGTGGAGTAAAAAGGTTATGGTTTTTAAGAAATATATTTATTTGGGCGTGCGGATGACTATCAAGCTTAAGGGAATCTGTAAATATTATGCGATAAATCAGAGGAATTATACAAACAGCTTAGTGTGATTTTCTTGAAGCGTTCGAATTCCGGATGGAGAGGGCTTTAGGGTACAAGTAAAACATGTTGAATTCCCATCAAAAATTACAGTACCTAAAGAATAAAAATTTTCGATGTTCTCTCAGGTGCCCACCGAAGTCTTATGGGCACGGGCTACTTTGTTGGAACAAAGAGCTTATGTACATGTACATTTTTAGCGTCCACTCACGGTATTATTCCTTCGGAATTCTTCTTTATCTTGAAATATATATACTTTTTGCTTGGCACTCTGTTAAGAGCTTACACGCAGTTGTTTATGTATAAAGGGAACTAACCAGTAAATTTTTACTGGGGACATGGTAAGACGCTTAATGCAGTACTTATCAACTTTCGTAAAGAAGTATTTTGATTTTTTTCTAATTTTAGCATCCACTACAAGTTTTCTACAAAGGAAAAACTCACAAGATGGTTGGAGTATGCTGCAAGAAATACACATTAAAGGCAAAGAAATGAAAATCGGCAAAGACGATAGAGGATACCCGCTAACTTCGAATCGGCGGTTGACAAGTTCAACGAGAACATTGTAAGTCGTTAATTTAGGATCTACCGAAAATTGACAATATGACTGAGCGCCATCTCCTGACGAAAACTACAAAAGAACGAGACAAGTCATCAGGAATTTAACATCTGAAATGAGAAAAAAGATCTTTTGGCTTGCAAAATGCGGCCAAACAGTTGAAAAGATATACAGAATGCAAAATAAATAAAGTTGCATACCTTTAGTTTTACACGAACGCATTCTCGTTCTAATGCCATTTATTGCGTTCTACAAAGCAGTAATTTCTAGATTTAATGTGGAAACATTAACATTGCATTGCAAAGTGTTGATGAGTATAACGATTGTTGATGAAACAAATACCTGAAAGACAGCATATGAAACCGAAATGGGTAAAGCCCGAAGTGTAAGATTATGATTCATTTAACGTCAGTATGTTTATAATTCTATAGAGTAACTAAAAATGAAAGGTAAAGGGATTTTTCCAAAGTTATGAAACACCCGACGGTAAAAGTCATTAAATTTACTCCTCGGGGCACTCTGTGTATGCGAATTTTAATAGGAATAGGCAACGGTTTGGTAGTTATTTTTGGATTCGTTATGAAAATTTCGTGAGATCAGGAAAAGTAAACCGAGCATCTGCCTGGAAGTATAGTCATCTGGTGAGTTCTTGGTGAAGGATAATGAGACTGCCTTTATCGAAGGTGAGCTGTGAATAAGCATGTGACTGTCTGAGCATTCAGCGTAAGATTCAGGCGTGACTGGTTAACGATACGGAAGCTCTGTCACTTGTAAAAAGGACGCTATCCAGGACATTAAACCAGTCTAGGATTAACAATGAAATCTTGCGTGGTCCAGTTCCACTATAAGGTCAGACCCAACTGCAGAACGCATTCAAAATACAGTTATTTGAATCTCACTGCGAGCCCACGTCGCACTGGTAGATATATGCTAAGGTGTCTGCAAAAACGGATGCGTCCCTGACTTTCTTCACGGGCCGTATGCAGAGTAGGTTGTTACCCTACTTCAAGTAAAAAAACTTAATGTTTCATATCGAAAAGACGATCTAAAAATGGGTAATGCAACCCCAAATGTTAGCAGTAGAAGATCTGTTGTTGAAGTTTGACCTAAATATAATCAAAAACGAAATTTGTGGTATACCCAATCTACTACTATAGGTTGAGAGAACTTCGATAGAACGCAAAGAAAGATCAAACGGATATGAAAGTCGGTTTATCCAGCATAAAGGTAACGGCTAAAAAGAGACAGTAATAACCGACCAAAACAAACGCAGTGACAAATATGACGCAATTAAACAAATGATACGTTAATAGTGGCCGATGAAACAATGATGAATGGCCTTTCGGCTTTGCGGCATACCCCAGGTTACTTGCGGGAAAAACTCTGGACCAGTAAGTCAAAAACATTGCACGACTGTCACAAAAATTGATGCAGTTCTGCAGATAAACGGCTGAGGTGTGGAGCTCAACCAAGCATTTCCAGGGCGTGACCGCATCCATCTCAACGTGGCAAAAAACAGCAGGCCACCTTGAAAACTCGATGTTGACCACCTTCAAAACATTAGTTGTCTGAGAAATTTTTATACTCACTGGTCAGCCGTATATGACTTAGAAACGAGCCGAAAAATTTATCTCATGCACAAGCTCAAGAAAGGTGCGAGTTTTTTCCCTAAACGAATAGATTTACAGGGGTTCTTCTGTGAGTGCCGATGGTTTGATAAATTATGTTTTCTGCATTGATGCGTTAAAAACTGATTAAACCACCTGATATTATCGCGAAAAAAAACATAATTTATGATACTTAAAATACAAAATAGAGAGAAACGGATAAAATGTCACTATGTCCTTCGTAAAGAGTAGAGACGAGAATCAGCCTTACCTCGTGAGCGTGAATTACTTATATGACTTCACCCCCTTTCCTCAACCACTATCGAATGGCAAGACAAATCTCTACGATTGTGAAAATACATGGGCACAAGGAGTGAATACACGTTTGTTCTTGATAATGCCTTAATCCATGTGCGCGCACAAGCGTGGTTTAGAATAAATGGAATTTTATTTTGGATTAGTGTAGCTTATTGGGTAAAAATAGGCTTGGGTGCTTTGAGTTACCTAGTTACGGTGTACATTTGGGTGCAGTCGGATCCAGAGCAAACTACCACCTGTCAGCCCTTTGTTACGAATTTAGTGCATAATTGTGGCTTGTATTACAATAGGTTTAATGTCGAGGGAAATTAAATGTTGGATTGGTTTTGCTCTTGTACGACATACAAACGGCAAGAAGCCTGCAGATGACTCAAGATAAGACTGAGAGTAAGGACCGATATAACGATAATGCGCCAGGCAGCTACGATTTCCATCGGGGCTCAAAGTAACAACACAGACCATTCTGAATAACCAGATGAAAAATAAACAAAAAAAGGTCCAATCGTTTTCCCTGATAGCAAAATTTGGTGAATCTGTGTGCCTACATTAAATCTTCTGCAATGGTGAATAAGTAAAATGGTTTAGGCCTTAGTTTTATCGCTCTGTGTTGCCTCTATGCCCTCAGAATGCAATGGACGAGGCAACAATATAGGTCCGACTCACCCAGCCGTGCCCTCCCTATAACTTAACTCAGGGTCCTTATTCGGCAAACTCGAAGCTGGCGGCAGACGCCTCGCTCGAGAAGCCTGAAGAATATGGATTTTTTCGTCGGCAAAGGTTTTCATTTGGCACAGCCGCCTGGCGGGCGGAACTGGGTATGCTGAAAAGTTCTGGGCTTAAATACTGCAGGAATCACCGGTTTGGAGGAAGCGATGAGGTGGCTATTTGCCAACTGATGCAAAAATCAGCTATCGAAGGAAAATTTGTTATACCACTTTAATACCAGTTTTGATATATTAGGTTAAGCAGTTGCTCTGAATGTGGTTTTTTACAGAGTTACGACCGAAAAAGTTAAGTGTACACACTTAGTGTGAACTAAATGAAGAGAAAAGGCAGTTTAAACCAGCGTGGGCAGATTCGCTATTTGTTATTTATGGAACTATGTGTAAGAAAAAAAGGTGGCTTCAATGGCGCAGCAGGGCGAAAACGATAACTGACAAGGATTTGGTAATTACCCAAACTGCGCGTCACCAAAATACCAACCAGATGGAGCACTGTCAAATCACTAAATTATGGATTACTAAACAATGTGAAAAAACAAAAATGTAAAAATATGCAGGGGTAATCTTAAAAGAAATAAATAGATTGATACCCAAAAATAGAAAATATGTAAGATTATCAGTAATTGGAAGATATTTGTGATGTCATGGCCGTTTTCCGTGTCTTCGGCATTTTGCACAAGTAATACAACACATGATACAAAACATGTTACACAAATTACAAACTGACGTCGTCGGTCCAACTTCAAAGCCCAAACACGAGATTCACTCATATTCCTCCACCATTAGGAATTTTCCCCCAAGTTTCCTTTTTTCAGTAGTTACTTCAAATTTTGAATAATTGGTAAGGTTTGTAACACGGTAAACACAGAGATAAATGTCTACACTGGAATTTTTATATTGTTTATTTTCCAGTGTTACAGGCAGTGCCCTTGTAAAATTACATTTCTATATTAACAGTCATTTTTGCATATTTGCAGTTGTGGAAATGTAACCGGTGTTCAAATTAACATAGAACATCTTTTAAGTTGAATTTGCGATGTTCAGTGCGACGCAATGCGAAAGTAGGGTAGATCGATAATGCTTTAAAAAAATTAGCTAGCAGTTATGCTAGGCTACCTTTACCATGTCCACGTCAGTTGAGCATGCTCTTAGGTTTTCTCTCACCAAAGTCTTGGTTGACTTCCAGTAATTAACGGCTGAGAGCTAACTGACTGTATATCTGTCCCACCTGTTAATGTCGTTGCGCAAGGAAACCATTCCCAAAAGAAGTTTTATGACGAATGTATATTTCAGATAATAATGGCCTTGAAGTACTGTCCCATTGACAAGCACTAAATTGCCTTCAATCGGTTAAATAGAAAAATGGTTATTCCACATCCCTTGTCCTTGACAGAACCTGCTAAATCCGTTTACTTCTATATGATATGCAACCACCCAAGAGATGTCTATGATGATCCCCAACTTAAAAAGGAAGGAACATATTTTCTCACCTAAACCATGAATGCAATTTCGTTATATTATAATTTCCAGTCAGTCAGCAGGGCAATTTTCCATGTAAGTTCAAGGCATGTCGTTTGAAACTACTTAAAATTTTCAGCCCCTTTTAATTTACAAAGTTTTAGCATCAAGACATTTACACCGTCGATTTCTACGAGGTCCACCGTATGCTCCACACAAGTTGGTTTAGGGACGGTGACTTGCGCATGAATTAGTTTTAAGTGAAAGTAGCATTGTGCTGCAGCTACCGCACTCTCTCCTCCTCCCCCACCTGAGCCCGGTGTCAAGACAGAGTCAAAAAACCGGAGATGGGAGAGGTGCTGGTGGCTGGTGCGGCCGGAGCTGCCCCTGTGTGTACCACCACATCTTAATCGGATCCCACGGAGTGGGAGTGCAATAAAGGCCACATTAAGAAGGAGCCATTGCAGCCTGACTCTCAGTCCGCCAATCAGCCATTACACACAAAACACACATTGGGCTGACCACGTGGTCCGAGTTATCCCGTTAGTTGGCAACCTTCCAAGCCACGGCTTTTAGCGCACCGTGATAGTTTCAAGCGTGTCAGATTGTTTATAGTGAGGAACATGCACTGAGCTGTCAACCTCACTCTCTCCCCCACCCCACAATCCGACCACCCTCTGAGCAAGTCTGATGTGGGAGTGGGCACATTGGCTGACGGGTCGGCGAGCCCGTCCTCGCGCGCCACAGCACGACCTGGCCCCCATAACGCACACACCGGGATTTACCAAATCAGGGGATATGGAGGAGCCATTGCCATCTGACTCCAGTCAAATGGTCAGCCACTCGACACACACAGCACATACACTGAGCTGACGGCGTGGTCTGGTGTAAGCGTCCGATTGACAGACTTCCAAACCACGGTTTCTAGGAAACCATGATATTATCAGGTGCATTTTGAAGATTGTGCGGGTGATGTCTATTTATTAGTGTAGCTGGTTTGCGCTGACGTGGCTAAGCCTCCGGTGGTTTACCGCAGGATGTCGTAAAGGCGCATGTGTCCTAATAGGCACATGCGGTGTTTAAATGTGCAGGAGCAATGAGGGCAGCGGAGGCGGGCGTGGCGACTGTATGTCGGAGCCCCAGACACTGGTTCACCAGCCTCCGTGTGATGGATTCGCAGGTGACCGGCCAGGCCGATTTATGAGTTGAAGTTGCGGACGCATCGTGGGCAGGAGAAATCGGTAGAGGCTGGGGGATGTCATTCATGGTAGTGGGGTCGGTAGTGGCGGTAATAATGGCAGGAGCGGATGATGTACACTATGTATCGGTGTTGTTGGCATTGCGGGTGAATTCTGCTGTCATGGATGCGCATGTAACCGAATAGGATCATGCGATGAGTGAATGCGCGAGGTCAGTGAGGACAGTGGAGGCGACGATCTCTGCTGTGTCTTGGTGCTCCAGGCACTGGTTCACCAGTCTCTGTACGATGGATTCGCAAGTGACAGACAAGGCCGATGCGTGAGGTGAATGTGCGGTCGCATTGAGGACAATTAGGAGAGAGTCCCCATCACTGACGGTGGTGGTGGTGGTAGTGACGTAGAATTTTTGAATTGTTGGACTGTTTGTGCATTGCGTCCGAAGATGTCCGACTAGGCCGATTTGCGCGCGGAAGGTGCGGTGACATCACGGGCATGTTGGAAGGACCTAGGCATTGGCGATGTTGGTCCGGGGCGCTGGTGACTTTCGTGCCGCTCTTTTGGTCTTAGCAGCGGCGATCCTGTTGGCTTCGTAGATTGCTGCCCCCGTCTTCACTGTTCTCCTCCAAGCCGATCGATTCCGGACAAGGTCCTCCCAGGACTCCGGGTTGATCTGCAATTGCTTCAAGGAAGTCTTCAGAGTGTCTTTGTAGCGTTTTACTTGAACCCTTGTCGACGAGAACCCATGGCGACATCTCCATAGAAGAGTCGTTTGGGTAGCCTTTCGTCGTCCATCCGCACAAGGTGACCGCTCCAGCGCAGTTGCAGTTGTTTCAACTGAGCGTAAATGCTGAGAATGCCTGTTCGTTCTAGCACTTCCGTGTCCGGTATCCTGTCTTGCCAACTCAGCTTTAATATTCTGCGGAGACAGCTGAGGTGGAAATGGTTGAGCTTCCGCGCCTGCTTTTGGTAGATCGTCTACGTCTCCGCTCCATACAGCAGCGTCGGCAATATGACATCTTTGTACATCTTGAGTTTGGTGCTGAGGTGGAGACCATGTCGATTACAGACCACATTTTGCATGCGTCCGAAGGCTTGGCTGGCTTTAGCGACCCGATGGGCGATCTCATCGTCGACTTTGGTGCTGCATGAGAGATTGCTGTCTAGGTACGTGAAGGTATCCACAGATTTAAGTTAAGCGCCATTGACATTGATGTGAGCTGCGGTGTAGAGAGTGTTGGGCGACGGTTTATGCATCACAACCGTCTTCTCAGTGTTGATGCGAGGTCCGAAGTTCTCACAGGCGGCAGCGAAGAGGTCCATGCTCCTTTGCATTCCCTCTTCTCTCAATGTATTGAGTGCGCAGTAGTCAGCGAATAGAAGTTCGTGGATGGTGGCTGTGGAAACACGCGAGCGGAAGTGCATCCGTCGTTGGTTGAGGAGTCGGCCGTCCATCCGATAGGCGATGCGGATGCCGGGGCGTTCGTCACGGTAGGCATCCATTAACATGGAAGAGAACATGAGGCTGAAGAGGGTAGGAGCAAGGACGCAGCCCTGCTTCACTCCGTTGGTCACTTCGAATGCTTCAGATACTGTCTCGTTGTCAGCAACGCGCGCCATCATCCCGTCGTGAAGCTGACGTACCGTATGCGTCAAACATTCAGGATAGCCGAATTTCTGCATGATTTTCCACAGCCCGTCGCGAGTTACCGTGTCAAAGGCTTTCGTCAGATCCACAGAGGTAGTGTAGAGGTGAGTCCGCATCTCTTGGCACTTCTCTTGCAGCTGGTGAGCAGCGAAGATCATGTCGATTGTTCCTCTGTGTCGTCGGAAGCCGCATTGGCTTTCCGGGAGCAGTCCTTGCTCCAGGTGAGCGTTCAAGCGGTTGAGGAGAATGCAGGGCGAAGATCTTTCCAGCGATTTTCAGTAGCGAAATTACTCGGTGGTTGTCGCAGAGTTGGCGGTTCCCTTTCTTCTTTTAGAGGCGGACAATTGTGGCGTCTTTGAAATCCCGAGGGACTTGTCCTTGGTGCCACATCTCCTTGAAGAGCACTGTGAGTCGATTCATCAGCTGGGGTCCACCATGCTTGTAAATCTCAGCAGGGATCGTGTTCGAGCCAGGTGCTTTCCCGCTGGAGAGATGCTGCACGGCTCTGATGGTTTCTTGGAGAGAGGGCGGGAGATCGAGGTCGGCGTTGATTTCCACTTCAGGCAGGCAATCGATGGCCGCGTCGAAGATGGTGGAGGGCTGGTTGAGAACGCTTTGAAAGTGTTTCTGCCCATCGCGTCAGAATTTGCGTCTTCTCAGTGAGCAGCGTCCTGCCGTCAGCACTGAGAAGAGGGGCGGCACCTTTGACCGGAAGGTCCGTAGACAGCCTTGGTGGCGGCGAAGAAGTTCTTACATTCGTTTCGGTCACCGTACCCTTGGATTTCCTCAGCTTAGCGCATCATCCAGGCATCCTGCCTCTCCCGCAGCCGTTGCTGTACAAGACGGTGACTTCGGTAGAAGGATGTCTTGCTTGCAGCGGTAGGGCGAGCGATGTAGGCTTTGTGTAACTGGTTCTTCTCGACGAGCAGAGCGTTGATAGCTGCGTCGTTGTAATCGAACCAGTCTTGGTGCTGACGACGTGCGCGGCCGAGGGACATCCAGGGCAGTGGATTGGATGGTGTCTCTCAGCTGACACCAATGGTTTTCCACGGACATGTCCACGTCAGCGACTGGAAGGTTGGCTAGACGGTTGGCCAGTTCGTTGCTGAAATGTAGATGGTGAGCAGGCACATTCAACAAAACAGTATTCAACTTACCTTTTGGTCACTTACCTTGAGATCTCCTGCGGGGTTGCAGACGGAGCCTCATCTTGGAGATGACGAGGTGGTGATCCGTCCATCCATCGGCATCGGGGATCGCCTTTGTCACCAGCACGTCCTGTTTATCTCGCCTCCACACGAGAACATAGTCCAAAAAGTGCCAGTGTCTCGATCGAGGATGTACCCAGGTCGATTTTTGCTGCTTTGGGAGGCGGAAGAAGGTGTTGGTCAGAAGTAGCGGTGTTCAGCTCAGGTTAGTAGGAGAAGAAGACAGTTGTCATTGAAGCCATCCAGACCATGAGGACCCAGCACTCCTCTCCACGAGGCACGGTCTGTGCCGACGTGGGCGTTAAAGTCACAAAGGACAATTAACTTATCCGCCTTCGGCACAGTTGCCAAGAGGGAATGTAGATCCTCGTAGAATTTGTCCTTCGCCGCATCATAGCTCATCATTGGGGGAGCGTAGGCACTGATGATGGTGGCGAACTTGTCTCCCCTTAAAGGCAGGCGGAGGCTCATCAGGCGATCATTGATACCCTGTGGTAGACAGGGCAGACGTCCCACGATGCCGTTCCAAATGGCAAAGGCGACACCAGCGTCGCGTTGCTCTGCCTTTGGTCGGCCACTCCAGGAAAAGGTGTAGCCGGCACCCACCTCCTCCAGCTGACCCAGTTCAGAAAATCGCGTCTCGCTGAAAGCAGCAGTGTCCACCTTGTAGCGCGCCAGTGCCCAAGCGACTAGCGCCGTCCTCCGTTCCGGCCGGTTGCTTCTCCGATTGTCTAAAAGGGAACGAAACATTCCAGGCTGCTAGTGAGAGCGGACTCACCCGAGCAGCCCGGAGGGTACTCCGAAGGGTGGGGGGATTGGGAGAGGAGTTGTTGTTGATATTGTTTAGTTTTTTGACCGCATGTAATTGCAGTCTGCTAGCCACGGTTTGCTGCAGCTGTCAGGAGACCCAGCATTTGGTTAGGACACCCTTTCTAGCGAACTCACTATGGGTAACGATTTAGGTTAGTGAGAGAACAACCGATTCGCCTGGGCCACCTACGTGATTGCATGTTGCCCTCGCCGTAGGACTTTTCGATCGTGGGGATGGAGGGAAGGGTGAGGATAGAGGGAGAAGAGGAGGGGTAGAAGCAAGAGTAAGAAGAGGAGGAGAGAGGAGGGGGTGGAGGAGAAGTAGGAGGGAAGAGGGGAGTGGGGTGGGAAAAGGAGAGGAGGAAGGGCAGGGAGGACGGGAGAGGGCAAGAACAGGGGGAAGGAAGCAGACGTACCGGGTGGGAAGACATACACAACACCGGAGAATGAAATACCAACACATAGACAACATTTTTGAATCGGATATTGCGTACACTGAAGCCTATTCACATTTTTTAATAAATTCACAAGCAACATCAAGCCATGGCTGCTACTGAACCTTTTGTACATCTTCATTTAGGAGCACCTTTTCGGTTTAATTGAGCACAAGCAGAGGCTCAATTAATGAATTTAATACCAAAATTTCTAACTGTTGCATAGGTTTAGCATGCATCGGGATTCAGTGTCTGGTCTTCAGGCTGTTGAGTTATTTTACTTATATATATGTTTTTCCCCAGGTCATTCTGTGCTTCTCACCAGTCGGTAGCACCCTCCGTGTCCGAGCTCGACGTTTTCCAGCACTGGTAACTTGTACCTGCATAGATTGGTTCCATGAATGGCCACAGGAGGCTCTTCTCTCTGTCTCAGAGCGCTTTCTGGAGGATTGCGAGGGCCTCGACGTGAGTCGCACATTTAACTCCCATTTACATGCTTTATTCATCATACAAAATCAAGTGGAATAGTTGTCTCCTTCGTCCGGCCAGGTTTCTCATGGAACAAATTAACTCGACTCAAGTTCAACTTAAGGTGAAAACTCCCGAATTGGCTAACTGTCTGTCTTCGGTTGTTGCCAATCCTCAAACTTTGCAGTCCTGTGAGGGTGACGTAACCCAGGCCTTAATTTACCAAACAACTACAACAGGGGTGAACTATGTAGAAGGGTAAAAGCATGTGAACAATCTGCTGTCACTGAGTTTTCGAACTCGTACTGCAGTCCAGCGTCAGAGATAAAAGCGACAACAAAACAAGCCCCAATTAAAGGGGATAGGAGCCGATCCAACACCAGATGAATAAAGCCAGGATACCTTCGAGCGAAGGACAGTCTTCTTCTTCTTCTTCTTCTTCTTCTTCTTCTTCGTCTTCTTCACTTATACAGACACGTCTAGAAGGCGAACATTCGCCTCAATTCGCGAGAAGTCTATGGGATCTGATAGCCATGTGTTGCACTAGGTCAAACGACAACCGGGTCTTTCACACGCTAGAGAACCGAGAGAGCGTTAGCACAAAAATAGATCCCAAAATTGGCTGGCCAGGAAGTTTGTAGCACCAGTCTCATGCCTTACTGACAGAGACACTTCAATCGCCTCCAGCTTTACTCCTATGGATATTTTTGGCTCTCATGAGTTTCAGCTTTCTGATCCATAGTTTGAGCAGTTTCGAGGGCAAACTTTCACTGCAACTCTTCCTAAATTATAACCTAAAAGTGCAATAAACTGGTATCTTACTCTGCCTGATGTTGATAAGTGTGATGAAAAGTACGATGGGCAGTCGTTATGGATAGGGTCAGCTTTCAGCCTGACGCCAGGCTTTAGATTCGCAGATGCACCACATCCTTATCTCAAAGTTGATCTCGGAAACCTGCTGGTTTTAAGCTGCAAGCTAAGAAGACGCTATTGTTTTCGAAGTTTGTCATTGTATACGGCGCCTAATCTCACGTTTTTTCTCCGATTGGTTGAACAGTTTCACCGTGTCCCTTTTGTGAAGTCCATGCCTGCTAATTTTCGTGTCGGGTAACCTTTTGATGGACTGCCGGCTTGTAATATCAGTTTATAATTTCAGCAGTAAGGTCTTACTGTATCGGCCTTTGGGATTCTAGACACTATGAGTGAGATCACTGATCAAGTTTTGTCTCAAAAACCATAGCTTTCCCCCGTGTTACCATCTTGATGTCCTCTGCTCCTACTGTAGACGGTGTTCACTATGGCGCAGAAATTCACCAGGCACCCTATCGAAATCATCTTCTTTGAACACTGACAGCACTTGAATGCCGTCAATTGTCAATGAATGACCGGTTAGAAAACCCATATGAGATGCCGGTAATCAAAAATATGTTGGGACTGAAGTGTAGACCGCACCCAATTGTTTAGTGTACGATTCAACCGCGCATGTGACGAACGAACAAGTTTAAGCCCTGAACCTAACTGTCTGACAGGCGAATCGTACTCCAATTTAGAAACTGCATTTTTATTCCCGATATTTTTATGTTGCATATTTTTCCTGAATCCCCACCCATTGTGTTGTGTGCTTTCAGGATTCTATTCGTCACTCCGTCAGCGCCTACATGGCCTACCTGCATACAACAGTTGCGGAGCTGAGCGAGGCATACTACGAGAAGGAACGTCGGCGTAACTACACCACCCCCAAGTCCTTCCTAGAGATGATCGCACTCTACAAGAAGCTGGTTGCTAGTCGCCTGACCGAGCTGGAGATGATGATTGACCGACTGACTAACGGTCTAGAACGATTAAAAGACGCCTCAGAACAGACGGCTGACTTGAAGGTGCAACTGGCAGCCCAGACGGTTGTTGTGAATGAGAAGAACGAAGCCGCAAACAAACTCATTCTGGTGGTCAGTGCGGAGACCGAGAAGGTGCAAGGCGAGAAGGACTTCGTAGCTGGTGAAGAGGCCAAAGTTGCTGTCATCAAGAGTGAGGTTGAGGTGAAGCAGAAGGAGTGTGAGCGCGATCTAATTAAGGCAGAACCTGCTCTGGTTGCAGCCCAGGAGGCCCTCAACACCTTAAATAAGAACAACTTGTCCGAGTTGAAGGCCCTCGGTTCGCCCCCACCCGATGTCGTCATGGTCTGTTCCGCCGTTATGGCACTCTTTGCACTCGATGGGAAAGTGCCGAAAGATCGAAGCTGGAAGGCAGCTAAGGCAAGCATCATGTCCAAGGCGGACACGCTGCTTTTCAACCTCCTCAACTTTCCCAAGGAGCACATCCACCCTGAAGGCAAGAAGGTGGCCCTGGAATATGCCAAGAATCCCAACTTTGAGCCTGACATCATTCGCGGCAAGTCGTTGGCTGCTGCCGGTTTGTGTTCCTGGGTCATTAACATCCTCAAATTTCATGACATCTACCTGGAGGTGAAACCGAAGAGGGATGCCCTGGATGCTGCCAATGCCGAGCTGAAGGCTGCCAGCGACAAGCTGGACATCCTCCATGAACGTTTGGAAAAACTTCAGGCCTCTTTAAATGTGCTGACTGCGCAGTTTCGGGAGGCCACGGAAGAAAAACTGCGATGTCAGCAAGAAGCCGACTACACGGCTACCACGTTGGATCTGGCAAACCGGCTTGTGAGCGGTTTCGCTTCGGAGAATGTCCGATGGGCACACGAAGTGGATAATTTACGTAAACTAGGACAGACTGTCACTGGAGATGTAATCTTCACTACCTCGTTTATATCCTATTTCGGGTATCTAAGTTTTGCTTTCAGGGATGAGCTAATGCACAACCGTATACGTCCATTCCTGGACAGGCAGGAAGTTCAGGTGCCACGTCGTCAGGAGATTGATCCTCTACAGATGCTGATAGACGATGCTGTTGTCGCCGGCTGGAACAATGAAGGTCTACCAAGTGACAGAATGTCCATCGAGAACGCCACTATTTTGACCTTCTGCGAACGGTGGCCACTCACTGTAGATCCCCAACTGCAGGCAGTGAAGTGGATTAAGACAAAGTACGGAAGTGACTTGGTGGTGACCCGACTCAACAAGAAGGGCTATCTTGATGATGTCATTAGTGCCATCAGCAGCGGACAGGTTGTGCTGATTGAAAACATTGGTGAGGAAATTGATCCGATGCTGAACCCTGTCGTGGGCCGGATGACCATTAAGAAGGGCACCGAAATCCGTATTGGTGACAAGGAGATCAGCTACAATCCGAACTTTAAACTAATTCTGCACACCAAGCTGGCAAATCCGCACTATCAGCCGGAATTGCAGGCACAGACGACACTAATCAACTTTACCGTAACAAGGGCTGGTCTGGAGGACCAGTTGTTGGCGGTGGTTGTGAGCAAAGAGCGTCCTGACCTGGAGAAGCTAAAGTCTGACCTGACGAAACAACAGAACGAGTTTAAGATCACCTTGAAGACACTGGAAGACTCTCTATTGGCCAAGCTATCAGCGTCTGGTGGTAATTTCCTGGGCGATCATTCACTGGTGGAAAACCTGGAAACTAACAAGCGGACCGCCAAGGAGATAGAGGAGAAAGTGGCTGAGGCGAAGATCACGGAAGTTGAGATCAACACCGCCCGAGAGCACTACCGCAGCGTTGCAGGCCGTGCCGCACTCATCTACTTCATTATGAATGATCTCAACCAGATCCATCCCATGTACCAATTCTCCCTGAAGGCCTTCCGCACTGTATTTGAGTGGGCTATCGACACTGCCCCTGAGGCCGAAACGGATGAAGACCGCTTGAAAAGTCTTATGGACAATATAACTCTGTCCATATTTGTGTATACGACCAGAGGCCTGTTTGAAAGTGACAAACTCATTTTCTGTGTGCTCATGGTGCTTCAGATCCAGCAACTCACTGGCGAATTTCCTCATTATTTGAGTGACTTCCTCCTGCGATACCCAGCCGTTCTGGACCTCAAGAGTCCCGTGGACTTTCTTAGCGACCTCAGTTGGGGCGGCGTGCAGGCCCTTGTGAAGATGGACACTTTTAAAGATCTGGACAAAGATATAGTGGCTTCTGCCAAACGTTGGAAGGCTTTTATCGACTCTGAGGCGCCAGAAAAGGAAAAGTTGCCACAAGAGTGGAAAAACAAGACAGAAGCTGAGAAACTGTGCATCATGCGCGCCATTAGACCCGATCGAATGACCTACGCACTGCGGCACTTTATTGCAACTACATTCAGTCCCAAATATGTCGAAGGAAGACAGGTGGACTTTGCTACCTCTTTTAAGGAGTCCGGACCAAACGTGCCTATCTTCTTCATCCTGTCCCCCGGTGTGGATCCGCTAAAGGACGTGGAAGTTCTGGGCACAAACTAGGCTTTACCTTCGATAAAAACAACTTCCACAATATATCACTGGGTCAAGGTCAGGAAGTGGTTGCTGAGGCGGCCCTGGAATTGGGGGCTCTTGAAGGTCACTGGGTAGTTTTGCAGAACGTGCATTTAGTTAAAAAATGGCTGCCAACCCTGGAAAAGAAATTAGAACAGTATGGTGAAAGTGCGCACAAGAATTATCGCGTGTTTATCAGTGCAGAACCGGCTCCTTCAGCCGATTCTCATATAATCCCCCAGGGCATTCTGGAAAACGCCATCAAGATCACCAACGAACCCCCAACCGGTATGAAAGCCAACCTTCATAAGGCGTTGGATAATTTCACACAGGTACATCGTTCGACTTCCTTTATGTCTTCATTTACCGTTTCAGGTGAGCCATTTGATTCAAAAAACGGATGTAAGAAGGTTAAACAGAACCTTAGAAGTTGGAATCTTGTCCTACTGCGTTAATGAGATCTCCTAGAACGTGCAGACAAGATATGGGGACGATGATATCAAGGACAATAGCCTTAGCACAATTTCTGTTTAGGGACTCTAGCCTAGCTCGGTTGGGTCAAAAGGCTCCACAGAGCATGTTTGAGAAGTTTGCATTACATACAACTAAAAGACGACGGCGTCCGTATGTCCTACAATATGCAAGGTATGACCCTGTCCTTCAGTTACGAAGGCTGCCCCAACGTTGGTGAACTGACGCGTGGTTTTAGAATCATTCTTAACGCCCACACCAAGGACGTGGACCGTTTTGTTGAACGCACGTGGGCGAAGGAACGCTGACATTCCAGACCACCCTGTAAGCCGCCCACCACGACGGCCGGAACCGCTCCCTCATTGCCCTAGGTGCGCCGAGGCCGTTAAAATGCATCTTGTTCGGCGGTTCCTTACTGCCCATCGCAGTCGCCGTCCATTCTACTGCACTGTCTCGTGTATAGATACTGCAACACTTCATCTCTCGCCACTATTAACTCTCTTGCATGGCCACCTAAACCGGACACGGAATAGGAACCGCCCCGCCCTCCTAAAATATGTGGCCTTAAGGTAACTTTCAGGCAGGGTAAATATAGCTGCGTCTTAACGCTAACTAAACTGTCACCTTAATCTTAACCCTAGCCCTAACCTAAACCTTCAGTGAAAACGATAAAAACCTTAAGCCTTCGCTTATCCTGACCCTAACCCCTACCCTGATTTAACCTCAAACTTAAACCTAACCCTCACCTTAATCCTCAACGTAGTTTCCTCTGAAAGTAGCGCAAAGCCACATGTATCAACACGAAGATCTTTGCACTCACCTTAATTCTAAACGGAATTTCTCGGAAATTAGCGCAAAGCCACATGTATTGTGGATGGTTACTTTTATCGTGTTCCGTTTGGGCGGCCATGTAAGGCATTCTTACCGAAATTATTACCCTTCTATCACTCAATAGTTATTTAAGTGTAAATATTTCAGGATTCGGAACACCGTAAAAGTGAGATGACATAGGGCGGTGGGGACAAACGGGTGGTCAGAATCTTTTTTGTCTGTATGGTTTTTGTATAAACAAAAGTGATATAAAAATTTTATAATATGTGGTTTTTGCATAAAAGAAAGTGATTTATGAGCATTTAATATCACGGAGCAAAGTCCATAGTTTATGTACATTGGCCGATAAAAGAACATTAATATTCGGCAGAAAATGGACCACTTATTTTCTATAAAATCAAAAAATGGTCGAAATTCCACATTTTCATCTTGAATTAACTTCTGAAAAAATAAATTGCGCAGATATTCAACAGTTATTGATCAACTTTAAGCCCTTTTTAAAGACATACCTTATTACATAAAGTTTCTTAATTGTTGTTAGGCCTATTAATTGCGGCCTTTTGTTGTGGACGTTCATTGTTGTTTGCAATGAGTTTTCACGTTCGGGTGGATCTACAAATATGACTTCAACGGCCATCTGCAGTAGAACGAAGATCAAAAACTCAATATTTCGGTAAATAATTTTAAGAACTATCTTATTTTAAAGGTTTTGATGAACACAGGACAGAATCTAAATTTTTGGCCAAGCACTTGCAAACACCCTAAGCGTAATTTCCTCGGATAGTAGCGCAAAACCACACGCATCGTGGGCAGTTCCTATTTCCGCGTCCTGTTTAAGTGGCAATACACGAAATCATTATATTTTATAAAAGCCCAATTATGGGCGGTTGAAAACGCACCTTTTCTTAAGATCCCTTCGAACATGCAGATTTAAGCTGAAAGCGATCGTATACTGGAAGACTTATTGTGACAGAAATTAACCAAACACTGATGGCTTAGATAGTGGACACCCATTGGAGATGATTCTTAATTTGATGTTCATGTATCGTCTCCACTCGTACACTTTGACCCAGAGTGATAAGTCAGAGACGGAGTCCCGGACAAGCATTTGGTCATTTTTTCCCAAGTGTTAGTTTGCAGCTTCGAGAGCTTTCGAAAAAGAGCACAGTAGTTCCTTTTACCGCCCTCACCCTAGTACGACCGAGGCTATGTTAAAGCCTACACTGAAGCCCCTACACTATCCATCAAATATTTAACAGCAGTTGCCTCTGAGAATTACGGGCAGCACTGGTTATTGGTTTCAGGAAACGCTGGAGCGTTGTACCAAAGAGGCCGAATTCAAACCCATCCTCTTCGCACTGTGCTACTTCCACGCCGTCGTGACAGAGCGAAGGAAGTTTGGAGCCCAGGGCTGGAACAGGGTCTATCCTTTCAATGCAGGCGACTTACGCATCTGTCTGGATGTACTGTACAACTACTTGGAGGCGAGCGCTAAAGTACCATGGGAAGATTTGAGATACCTGTTTGGTGAGATTATGTACGGTGGCCATATCACCGACGACTGGGACCGTCGTCTCTGTAAAACCTTCTTGGAGGAGTACCTTCAGCCAGAACTGGTGAGTTCTCCAAATTTGCAGTGGATCACGTAAACCAATACTTAGCTCAAATAGAAGCCGAATATTTACTTCTGCTGATGGATATGATCTGCCTACCGAACAACCAAATCTGATTCTCGCATGCTGCCAGGATTTACGTACTTTTCAAACACCAAATACTAGCTTTTTCAGCTGATAATATAATAACGGCCTACTCCCTCTTTCCCTTCCATTCAACCTTATAACATTCTTCCTGTCGTAAAGCCAAAAAAGGTTTTCCGGCAAAGACAATATAGGCTGGAATGGTGTATTCTGATTTATTTCCTGTTATCACGCAGTTGGAGATCCTTGCAGTTTGTACGCTAGTGAGGTTTTCTTAACATCCAATGTTTTGAACTTTTACCAGTTACCGATCTCTCTCGGCTGCGATCAATAACATACGGTCGAGTTCAAATGACAGAGTATGGATCCGTCTGTCATTGCCGAATATTTTAGTTTAAGCCCTCTGACCAGGATTCAAAGTGCGTCCTTGCAGCTTTGCTGGTGGTGAATAATAAGTCAGAAACATCCGTTCGGGCCCTTCTTTTTGCTGTTGGGTCTTGGGCATTGATTGTTTGTCGTTATTGACTGGTCTTAAGGGTTCTAGCGTGATGGTCCAAAGCAAAACAGGAGGTCTATAATTCCGCTTTCCATCAGTTAGATGATGGGACTCAACTTCAAAGTAATTTTAAAGCAGGCTGATTTGCAGTGATTAGCCATTCGTATTCATCATCACAGATCTGCACATAGAAACGCAAATTCTTTAGATGTGCCTATAATCGGGTCAAAAATCATGCCTGGTACAACAGTCCCTGCTACATCGACAGCCGGTATATGCGTATATAACTGTCTGACCGGTACCCCTATGTATCGTATCGTATTAAACCGGACCAAACGAGGGGTGTTAAGGCCACACACTGTCATACGAACATGTTTGGAAAGAACAAAGTTAAGTGAAGAATGACCCTAGGTATCAGGGTTGTATCCCAGATACAAAGCCACGTGGAACCATAACACTAAAATTGAGGTGTATTGATACTTGCAAGTCAAATAAACTGAAGTTCTTTATCCAGGTAGCCTTAACAGGAGTATAAAATCATACTCAAAGAACAGCAAGGTAGCTTTACCTGTTTTATATATGTTTCGACCCCAAAAGTTGACAAATTGGGTCTTGCACGTGAAAATAAACTGTTTTAGTTCAGTTCGAATCCCCGATTCGTAGCAACTTCGTTATTATTTCCTCAAAGACGCTAAGAACGTAATAGAGACGGTCCTACCACACACGCGCTTCACTCCTGAGGCAGTGCGAATCGCAATGCCGTAGGCTAATACTGGCATCCGGCTTACCACAACCACTTCCGAACCGGGAACCCATGCCAGTTTCGCCAGCTCATTGAACCTTCCGACAAGTTTAATGTAGTATTCCCCTTAATCCATGTGCACTTTAACTACGCCTGCTGGCCTATTGAATGCGTAAGACCGCTGCCCTACTAGTTTGGCTATCGTCAAAGACTTGACCGATCATATAAATACAGTTCTCTTCTCAGTAGTATCCTACAGGTTTCCTCACCATGAAACACGTCTTGTTGTCGAAGACTTGATGGTAACCCTCTTGTCCACTGCCCCAACTCAGTCACTCCTCTCCGCTGCTGGCATACCAGCCTCTTCCCTCATTTTACTTCCTGCTCATTTGTGCTGAAAATAAACTGATACACGAGGCAGTAATCGCAACCTAGGTGCGAAGAACAGTTCTTTTACGCGTAATCCCTGAAAATTCTTCTTCTCTCTTAGGTTGACGGTGACTTGTTCTTGGCACCAGGTTTCCAAGTGGCTCCCAATTCCGATTACGTTGGGTATCACAATTATATAGATGAGGCACTGCCACCCGAATCACCCCACCTGTATGGACTTCATCCGAACGCGGAGATTGAATTCTTGACCAAGAATGCTGAGCGGGTCTTCCGAGTGGTCTTTGAATTGCAGCCGCGGGATGCGTCTGGTTCGTCTGGCGAGTCCGTGAGTCGAGAGGAGCACATGCTACAGATAATTGAAGATCTGCGCGACCGCCTGCCCGACTGCTTTAACATGGCAGAGTTGGGAGCTCGTCAGGCACCCGAGGAGAGAACGCCCTACACTGTGGTCGCATTGCAGGAGTGCGAGCGTATGAACATCCTGGTGACAGAGATTCGTCGTTCCCTGCGTGATCTGCGTCTCGGTTTGAGGGGTGAACTGACAATGTCCTCGGAGATGGATACCCTCGCAGGGGCACTTTTCCTCGATACGGTAAGTCACCGAGTGTCCGAATAAACGAACAGCCCGAAGTTGTTATTTTCAAATTAGATTAACCGGCTCGGTTAGCGTTCTAGTAGACACTACGTCGCTGATTGCGGCTGTTTCACAGCCCAGTCTTCATTGCGAAGAAGGAGACATAGTCACTGGAAAAAGAGCTTTATTAGCCTGACGTTTCGGATTCTCACCCGAATCCAGCATCGGAGACAGAGTCAGATAAGGGTATGGGATTGCCCAAGTCGCGGCTCATTCTACGGGACCCAGCCACACATTCAAATTTGATGAAGCTGAAATTCTCGCTAGAGGCGACAACCACGTGACCCGCGAACTGCTCAATTCACGGTTTTCCGACCCTCAATCAATCAATAAAAGCAACCACCTGCTTGATCTATATTCGGTGCTGAGACTTCGCCTGGGCAAAGTATTAAACAGGCGGAGAACGTGCGGATGACTACCGCTCCTGGTGCCACTGTCACGAGCCAAAATTGCCCAACAGTCCACCTAGCTGACGAAATCCGGCCGTCAGCCATTCGACTGCGGGCCACCATTGCACCACATGCAAACACGTGCAATGAGCGTGGGAACCGATAATCCTCACAGGTACGCTGGAGAAAACCAACGGTATGGCAACTGCATACTGCAACACCCGGCCGGTCAGACAATTATCACACCACATGCGACTATCTGCGATGCACTCGGGAGCTGCCAATTGTGATAGTGGCCTAGCAACTACATCCTATAAAAACTGCAAAGCATGGGAAATCCAATACCCTGACCTGACTCTGTCTGCGATGATGGATTCTAGTGAGAATCAGAAACGCCAGGCGAATAAAGCTCTTGTTCCAGTGATAGTGTCTCCGTTTCACGACTACATCCTGGAAATTGCCTCTTCGCTTTCTTAACCAGTCTTCATTGTCTGTGTTTCAAGCTTAATCATTGTGAAAGCATTCTCTATGAGAAACTATGAGGAGACCTCCTTATCTCTAGCACTTCATCCCATGTTCTTATCTGGTCGTTTCAGTCTGAGTGTTCAGACGGCAGCAATCAAGGTTAGTTTGTGCAGAAATTACCTGTTCAATCCTGCACAATAGCAAGTTGAGTATGATGTATAAATTAGAAATGCGAGGCTAGCTGTTCTGTAGCAATTGTTGATAATCTGTAGGGGTGTTAACTTCACATCGGAATCCTCCTGGTATTTACAGTAATTGCAATACAAGGCTCTTAACTTGTTTATTAGCTAGACATCCTATTACGCCGCGTCTATCAGGTTTCGATAGATGACTGTAGATAGCCCCTATCGCGGATGTAGGTAAGACGGATAAATTTTGCTTGTTCTAGGCCTCTATCAGAAAAAAACATTGCCTATCACTATATCTACGGAAAGTAAGGTCAACACACATGTGTCCGAAGTTAGAGGTCTCGATGATACCTGAGACGTCGTTAGGCGTGGCTTACGCCTAACAGTAACATCAATGACCTGTTAAACCATTATAGTTTTTCTGTTTTGGCTTCTTGATTTCCTCTGAAATCAACCAATTTAAGCGCATAATTTTTTCAAAACTTAAGAGACTTGGAGCTTCAAACAGTTTTTTTCGATACAATCGCTGTGCTCCAGGTTTAGTTGTTAAACACTAAGCCATTTCAGACATTTCCACTTTCTGTGGCACGAACCTTCTTCCGTAATGACTCGACCAGAATAAAGGAAGACGAATAATTGACCACATCAGTTTTTTTAAAGCAGCATAGCATAGGTAGTCCCTTTGTTAATTGTTTCTCTCCACTTTTCTACCAGGTACCAGCCACTTGGGAACGCTATGCCTATCCAAGTCTCTATCCCCTGGGTCTGTGGTTTTCTGACATGCTGAGTCGCGTAAAAGAGCTGGATATCTGGGTACAAGATCTGAGCCTACCGGCCTCGGTCTGGCTGGGTGGTCTCTTCAACCCGCAGTCTCCTAACCGCTGTCATGCAACAGACAGCCAGAAAGATTGAATGGCCCCTGGACAAGATTTGCATTGCCGTCGAGGTGACCAAGAAATGGCGCGACGAGATGGGTGCCGCGCCCCGCGAGGGCGCCTACGTGCATGGTCTCTTCATTGAGGGTGCGAGGTGGGACATGCCGGGCAACTGCATCATGGAGTCGCGCATGAAGGAGTTGGCACCCCCGGTACCGGTCATCCTTCTGCGTGCCGTCCCGGCTGATCGCCAGGAGGGCCGGCTGGCCGCCCTCTACGCCTGTCCCGTTTACAAGACCAAGTCACGCGGACCGACCTTCGTGTGGACCTTCCACATGCGAACCAAGGACAAACCGGCTCGATGGGTCATGGGTGGCGTGGCGTTGCTGCTTCAGGTCTAGAAAAACCATGCCGGAGGATAGGAGAAGCAACTGACGGCGGTGACGACGAGATCCGAGACCAGCGATGACGTTCAAAGCTTTTTTGCATTAGCATGCACAACCCTGCGCTCGATCCTTTCCCAATTTGTTAACTATAGTTATGTATAAAATAGAACAGGATTAACACTTATACATTAATTTTATTTTTGTTTCTTCATACAGCGGAGAGCGGCGTCAATTACTTCCGACGGGGCTATGTTAGGATTTTTTAAAACCATGCGTTTACTTGTGCACATAGGGCGTTCATATCTGACTTGCCAAAATCTTGTGTCTGTTTAAAATCAATGAGTAAAATTGACAGAAATGGCCTATTCGGCAGATTGGTCTTGTATCGGGAGAATATGGACAGCTACTCACTGTTATGCTGTCATTTAGGGGATCGTTCTTAGTGCTAAGTCATCAAAAAGCACCGCCAGGAGTCACTGAACGTTAGTTGACACTGCTTTCGCAAAAATTGAACGAGCAGCGTGTTCGCCGACCTCGTTCAATAAAGTAGGAGGACAGTGCTTAGGCAGCCGACGGCGCCTTGTCCAAGAAGCGGTTACTACCGCCAAAACATCCTTGAATCGACATTTTTGTTGAGGAGCAATTTCAGCTGTCTACATTCGTAAATTTATACACGAAAGTCTCCAAACGTGACAAGGTTCGCATGTCCATGGGGTTGCGAAACAGAACGCTGAGCGCATTAGTAGTTAAATCTAAGCTGAAAATCGCACTATCCAGTGTATAAGATTTCAGGTCACACAAATGGCTTATCTTAAATAAAGTAAAACGTCAGGGCAGTTTTGTTTTCAGGTGGGGAGCCACAAATGATGTTAGTTTTCTGAATCTCCTAGTGGCCTACTTAAATTCGGAAAGTGAAGCGACCGCAACGAAAGGAGTTTAGGCCTACCTGACCCCTCCGGTTGGACGTGAATAAAATCTTTAGTCTCATCTTCGTGTTCGGCAGTCAGCATTTTCCACTTGGGCCAGGCAAAGGCCAAACAACAAATAGCGCTATTAGCAAATGGTTTACAGTGAGACCGTTTATGCGTTGCTCCCTTGTGCAGCCGGCAGGAATTGAGGCCGGGTTCAACCGGTAGAGCGTTTTAATCAGATATTCCAAGACAAAATAATTCAGGCTATAACCTCAGGTATTTCCAGCCCGATGTTTTGGTATGGCTGGATGATGATGGCAAATAATCCAGAAATTGTCAATTCAGCCTTTCTTGTTTCATATAGATTTATTCCACAAAAAATTGTCACTAGATGCACAGAGGGAAAAGATAAAACTAACGACATAAAAACATAGAACACAAGCATCCTATACCAAGTACATATCACTGCAGCAAGGAAGACGATCATAAGATTGGTATCGCAGCAACAATCGTCATAGTTAAATTTCAAAGTGAACAAGAGAATTGTGCCCGTACCGTGTCAGCGGACAGAAACATAAATCTATAAGTCAGCATAAAATGCCCCCAAAGATTGACTTTTAACTATCGAGGCAGACAGAGCGGAGAATATAGAAAGCAAACGTAAACTTCGCTTGGCAGGACCACATGAGCGAAAACTAAGAGGAGCATTTTTGAAGACATGAAGAGAGGAGACTTGAAGAATAAGTTTGATTGAAAACTGCGATAAAATTTGATCTCCAAGATAACCCTTTTCACCTGAGCATGGTTTGGAGATTACACAGCGTGTGTGTGTTATATAATTAACGACTACTTGCCGATCTGTCATGTAGTTTGATACTTACCAAAAATGGATCAGTAAACGTTGGAATTGAAAAAATCAGGAGCAAAATCGGTTTTCTTAGGCACAGAGTTACAGGCACAGGCGATGGCGATCGTTACAGTAATCGATCGGAAAGTAGCCTTGGCATTGTAAGTAGACTATCGAATATACACTTCAAACTCAACTCGTATATTTTTTAGCTCCTTCGCGCACTATTCAGAACTTATTCCTCCTCCTCCTCCTCCTCCTCCTCCTCCTCCTCCCTCCCTCCTCCTCCTCCTCCTCCTCCTCCCTCCTCCTCCCTCCTCCTCCTCCTCCTCCCTCCCTCCTCCTCCCTCCCCCTACCTCTTTTAAGTCTATTTGCCTCAGTCCTGCAATCGTCAGGAGCCAGCTTGGAGTTTATTTGTGTCCCTGGAGACTTACATTAAGCTACAATGAACTATTTTATAAAAATTTATTCAAGATGACTTAATGCTACTGCTCGTCGTTCGAACTTCTCTAGTGTAGTTTATAAAGTGCAGTTTACAATCCTGTGTGAAAAACCATTCACTGGGCTAGATCCGCACGATTTTTTTAAAAAAATGTTAACGCCCAACAATTTTTTGGACTGCATGAAAATTTATCAAAGGAGTGTTTTCGTAGTGACGGCTGGTACAAGCCATTCGATGTAGAAGGTCACAGAAAGCTCACAAATGGATAAACTCCATGCCATGGACTGACACAAAATCCCATAAACCGGCGTAAAGCCGTCCCAAAACAGAAAACGTGTTCGCACGCGTCACATCTCCCGAGTTACTCATCCCTAGAAAGAGCTGTATGAGGATTGGTGATGAGGTCATTGCGTTTCCAAATTTGCATTAAAAATGCAATACAATCAGCTGCCGCTAACTATTTTGCATTTTCTGATGAAATTAATAGCTCAGGCAAGACACAGGAAAATGCTCCCATTTGGGAGAGTCCGATTCAGTTTGGTATACGAGACTCGGATTTACAGTTCACTTCAATTAAGTTTATTTGAAGGAAATTTGGGTTTGAACCTTTGAACTCGCTATTTGTTACTCGCAACGGCAGAAAGTCAAAAATTTGGAAAAGAGAATATTAAACAACTACAAAAGAAATATTAAAAAAACTTGATAGATTTGATGAACTTTTTCAAGCGTTAACAACACTGGGAGATATATGTACATATGCTGGCGCGCAATACAACAGTTAATTTAAGGATAGGAATTATATAGGGAAAGTAATACGATCTCTGGTTTGCAATAATCCTGGTGAATGCCAGTAGGTGTATACGCTGAGGTTGAGAACGTAAGAAATTCTACAAAAACATCCTACTTACACTGTTCCAGTAGTGGAATGTTAACATAAGGCGTCACGACACAGCAGTCGAATGGCATGGTGGTGTATGCTGCAATATAGATCCAGATTCATCTTAAGGGCTTCTGGGGATGTAGACACAACAATATTCTCAGGCGAAGCATTCCAAGCGTCAACAACCCTGTTGGAGAAGAGAGTCCGTGTGTGCAGCCGGGAGCTAGTCATACGTGGTTTGACTAGATAACCCCAAATGCTAATTGTAGTTGTAGTCTCCAGGTAAAAGACTGTGCACGATGTGCAATGTTTGTATTAGGTCACCCCATTGCTGCCTGGAAAATCAAAGGAAGGAGATCGAGGCTAGCTTATCGGGTTTCGTAGGGTATAAACCCTTGCCCAGTTACAAGTTTGGTTGCGCGCCTTTGAAGTTTTTCAATAATTGCAAGGTCCTTAGTGGTTCAAGGTCTCCATGCTTGGATAGCAAGCTGCACTCGGAGTCGTACAAACGTTCGAAAGACTTCACATTCACACTTTATGAGGTGCAGGACTGAGACCACGGATATCCCTACCTTTGAGCGGTACAGCAAGGATTTAATTGTAGTCGCTACCTGCACATTCAAGTCTTTCTGGGCGTCCACTTCTTACAATGGTACGCCATTCAAGCCATCGAACATGCGATTTGGAGGTCCGGTGGCGTCGAATTAGAGAAAGTTATACTTGGCTAAGTTAAACAGCAAAAGCTTGTCATTAGACCCTTGCTCGAGTCAATTTAAGTTTTCCTGCAAACACTCTTCGTTAACTTCAGTTCAAAATGGCACTCCAGGTTTTAAAATAATCGGCAAACATGGCAACATCGAACTCCAGTTAGGTTACGCAGTCATTGACTTACACGACTCTCAACAGCAACCTCCGCAGACTGCTGGTCACCGAAATGGACAGTTTGACAACGGTCGAGTAGAAAACTCTAAATTAACAACAAAAGCTAAGGCATTACGCTTATACGGCTGTGTTTGTACAGAAGGCGATGGTGAGGCACACTATTGAAGGTCTTCTTGTAATCAATAAAGACTGCATACACCCTATATCCCTCTATGACCTGTCAGATTCCAGTGTTCTCAACAGTAGACGAAGTTTGTCACACAGGCACTGCATCTACGGAATCCATGCTGGAGATAAAAAAACAGATGATTTTGGTGTAGGAATTGAATTAATTGTTGCTTAATTATTTTTTTCCCAAGGGATAGTTGGCTAACTGGTCCATAATATTTTGCGGAGACCCGACCTCCACCCTTACCCAGCGGCATAATCCATTCAAATTTCCAGTCAGCTAACTGACATCTAGCTTCGCAGGATGCATAGAAACGCCTAGTGTGGTTTGGCCAATTGATCGGCGAGCTCAAACACCTTCGTCTGTATCTAATTGGCACCCGGTAAATTTGATTTTTTTTTAGCTCCAGCAGCTTCTATAGACAATCGCTACGGTGAACTGAACCATATCCATTATAAAAGTCTCTTCAAAGTTAGTCGCGCGAGGGTTGAATCAAGCTTCCTTATGGAAACTGGTTGGAAAATTTTGAAAGATGATCAGCCATCGACCCATCTGTCGATAAGTTAATTTCCGTCGGATCAGTTACTCATATTTCCTTGTCTATACCTTTTAACTTCTGAAGACAATGAGCTGGGTTTCAGCCTATGCAGGTCCTTGCAGAAAAGTTGGTAAAAAGCAGAATTTCAGTTAATATAAATTCAATTTAATGTGGGAAATAGGCATTAACTTTCAAGTACCCAAGTTTCAACGTAAAATTGGGTTTAAGGTGCACAGAAACCACGAATAATGACCTTTGAGGGGTTAGTCTGAAGGGAAATCCCACATCACTTCGGCTCAGTTGCTAGCATGAAGAAATGTTGGATAGGCCATCGCGTTCGATAAGACGCAGAGAATAGCAAAAGAGTCGGATGCATGTAAAATAAATACTAATAACAGAGAACCTCGATACATATTCCTACAGTAAAAGTTTTAAACCAGAAAATAAAATCTATTCTTAAAAAGAAGGCATTGATCGTTTTATACCTTAATATTTAATAACCTTAAATTAATTACTTTTCACTAAAAACCAGAATTTAAGATAATGGCTATTTTGAAAATCAATCAAAAAGGGCTAAATATAAATTCACAGAAGGAAAGGGGCACGAAAAAACGTGAAAACCTGCGAAAAGTTCTGTTATCTTGGATTGAGAACGACATTTGTA